>JAGKTI010021624.1:1209-11975 GCA_018397915.1 Birgus latro | reverse complement strand
GAGTTGGGTCTGAGAGCGCGTCACTTTGCCGGGGCAGTTAGCTCTCTCTCTCTCTCTCTCTCTCTCTCTCTCTCTCTCTCCAATTTGTTTTCCTTGTGTGTATTTTTGTCTGATGCTTTGTGTTAAATCTGCATAGTAATCTTTCTTTCTCACTGTTTCTCCTATCTTTCCTTTTTCTGTGGCTCTCCTCTTATCTCCTACTCTTTCTCTAGTTTTGTACTTGTTAGTCTGCAGTCATCACAGTTGACATTTCTTACCTTTCATCCAGAGAAAGAATGAAGACGCTTAGTGTAGGATGTATTTTAACAATTGCTTGGCTGTTAATATCGATTTTTTAAACAAATGAAATAGTAGTGGTCCTGATCATTTAGCTGATAAAGATACAAATGAAAGATAACCTACGTATGTTCTTAATCATCAGCCTGTAAGAAGAAAATTTTTTACGATGATGCAGGTGCAAAGAAAGGTATTATTACACAAACTAGGGATCATAAGGTAGGAGACGGTTCTGTAGATCGCAACAGGTAACAGAATGGTAGGGGTAAGGTTATAATAAAACTGAAATTTACAGAAATGAACATTCAAAACACGATACATTCCTTCTTCCAGATACAAGTAGTGACTGGACTCAGAACGGACAAAGTGATGAGACAGAGAATGAAATGTTTGTCGGCCTCACTAACAAGCATTACAAAATCTGATAACTAATACTCATAGAAGTGAATGAAGTAAATACTGGAAGTGACCACAGAATGGTAGAAAAGTACTTAACACTACATCTCAGAAGAGAGGAAGACGGTGATACAGAGAAAAAAAAAACTTCATAGTTCTAAAGATTTATAACTTGAATCAGGTTAAGTACTTCAGGCTAACGGTTGAAACAGATGACAGATCATGACAAATGAACGAAAGCTTCACATTTTAAATCGATGAAGAGCAAAGCTTACTTTAACCTGATTACTGTTGTACATGAAACCAAAACAAAATACTGAAATGTTACACTACTGAATCAGTCGATATAAGCTTAGCCCTTTCTTAATGCCGAAAAGAACCGTCTGCCACTACAGACTCTAACACTATGGCTCAACATCGTGCTTCAGTGTGATTATGTTTTCTGTAATATGGCGGGATTCGAAAATGTAATAATTTGCTGTCATCCTCAGTGTTATAAAATTAAGACTTGAAAATGGAATTGTAGATCCGCAAATAGCATCACGTAAAAAAGAGTGATCTTAAGAAGCAATGCTTCCACATGAGACACTTGGTCCTGGCGACCACTTACATCTAAATAGCTCACCCCATCCAGGCTAAGAGCATGTCAACACTTCACCCGCCTCCTTTTACCCAATACACCCTCCATCCCTGTTTAACAAGCCCTCTTCCCCAGTACCCTCCACCAGTACACTGTCCAGCCCATCTATACCGCTTCTCCCACCCACCTCCCTCCTTACAAGTATTACCAAGTCAGTCTTCCCTACTAGGTGCCAGTGGCCGCCCCACCAACTCCCTCTCTGCCGCTCCCTTTCCTCCCCACAGCGGATGAGCACGCTTTTAATATTTACAGGAATTAATTGACTAAATACTAATTTATTTAATTGCTAATTAAATTAGTAAATAGAAATCCTGAGAACAGAACTCCCAAGGTGAATGGAAAGCTGATGACAGGGAGAGCTAGAGCTCCAGTTTCATCAGCCCTCGGGAGTAGCTTTTGACCATTCTTCTTTGCTGAACTTTTTCAGTGTTTCAGTAACACAGAAGGTAAGCTGGCATAATCTCCTATACAACTTTTGTCAACACCAAACTTTTTTTATGTAAGAAAGAAAGAACCAAAGGCCAGGAGCCCGCAATACTGTTCCCTCCAAGAAAAAAAAAATTTCAAGATCCGCTGATTTCATTTCAAGATGCCTAGACACACTGCATTTGAAAGACCAGAGATCATAGGAAGTAAGAAATACAGACAGAGGAAGAAGGTTCCAGAGCTGACCTGTTGCATACATGAAAGACTGAGAGTGAGGTTAACTCTAGCATTAGAGAGTTGGAGAGAAAATGGATGAGAGTTTGTTGCTTGACAGGTGTTAAGCGCCGGCGTAGTGATGAAGGGATGCAAGCAGACAGTTCAGAGAAGCAATGACAACTGAAGTAGAACTGGAAAAGAGATAAAGATGCAACAGTGTGGCGAAAAGACAAAGGTTGAAGGGAGCCAGTTAGAGGAGGACAGCTGATGAGATGAAAAGCTTTTCTCTCCACCTTGTTTGAGAAGAGCTGTATGTGGGGAGCCTCCCCACACGTAAGGGTTGTACTCTTGACAGAGGCGAATGAAACCCGTGTATAATTCAACAACTGCGCAGGGGTAAAGAAGGCATGGAGTCGGCGTAGCACAGCCATTCTCTGGGGGGCAAATTTGACAAGAGATATCTTTCCAGGATAAATCCTGAGAGAATGAAACCTCAGGTATGTTTAAAGATGATACAGGATTGAGTTGGATATTGTTAAAAATTAACGGATACTCCTGCGGAGGATTATGTCGGGTTCAGAGATTTAAAAACTGAGTTTTTGATGCCTTAAAAACAAAAAGATTACTTTTACAACTCTTAGAGATATGCGCCAAGTCAGACATTGAGTGTGACATAGCCTCATCCCTTGTTTGTTGAGGCAACTGCTGAGTTGGACGCTGCAGGATGCGAATGGAAAGGTGAAGGGTTGAGTCATCAGCGTATGAGTGGATAGGATTAGATGGGCAGCTTAGAAGGTCATTGATAAATAAAAGGAAGAGAGTTGGAGATAGGACAGAGCCCTGAGGAAAACCACTATTGATAGCTCTGGGAGAAGAACAGTGGTCGTCTGCAACAGCGGCTGTAGAACGACCAGATAGGATGCTAAATATGAAGGTGCAGATAGGATGGAAACCATAAGAGGGCAGTTTGGATATTAAAGATTTATGCCAGACTCAATCGAAAGCCTTTGAGATGTCAAGTGCAATGGTAAACTTTTCGCCAAAGTCCCCAAAAAAGGATGAACAGGAGTCTGAAAGATAAATGAGAAGACTGCCAGTGGAGCTTCCCCGGTGGAGCCAATACTGATGATTAGAAAGAAGGCTGGAATAGGATGTCTGATTTTTTTTTTTTTTTAGAATTGACTCAAAAACTTTTGAAATACAGGAAGTTGAAGCAGTTGGGCGATATTTAGAGTGATGGGAATGGTCACCCTTATTTGGGACAGGATGAATGAAAGCAAACTTCAAGCAAGAAGGAAAGGT
Source organism: Birgus latro (assembly GCA_018397915.1). Classification (NCBI taxonomy): domain Eukaryota; kingdom Metazoa; phylum Arthropoda; class Malacostraca; order Decapoda; family Coenobitidae; genus Birgus; species Birgus latro. Next base: position 8,719 of record JAGKTI010021624.1, on the reverse strand, counting down.
ACAGATTAATAGACAAAGGCGATAGAGTTTACCGTTAGCAAGGTGTTAGCACAGAAGCACAGTTTCTCAGGACAACAGAAAGGACCCCATCAGGTCCATATGCCTTGTTAGAACTGAGGCCAGTGATGTCAGATAATACATCAACTGAAGAAATTCTAATGTCAGCCATGATGAAGTCAGAGGGGGGAAGTGATGGAGGAACAGCACTGGAATCATCTAAGATGGAACTGGAGGAGAAAGTCTGAGTGAAAAGTTCTGCTTTATCAGTAGAAGAAATAGCTACAGAACCATCAGAGTGGAAAAGAGGAGGGAAGGATGATGAGATGAAATTGGTAAAATGATTTTTGGCAAGGTGCCAGGAGAGGAAGAATTCGAGTTGGAGATTTCAGAGCATTTAGTATGAAGGAAATTATTTTTAAATCAGTAACAACAGTACACCCACGCACCAAAGTTTCTGTACCCCCCTTGGTGGCAGGAAGTGGAAGTCAGCGTTAGAAAGAGGGCAGGCGAACGGACAACCGTGAGTGGTAGTTTGGTACTAAGATACGAGGCGAATGGTGAGAAACCTAATGGATTCGAAACATTTCCATGCTATTCACCTGCTAAACATTATGCTTTCGTAACATACATAGCATATATTATTACTTAGACTACTAGGTTATCATAGAGTCCTGTGAAACTGGTCCAGACACGACCCATCAGTCTCGGATCCTCATCAACCAAACATCAGGCCGTCATATACCGATGCGAAACATTCGGCTTGTCTGTTTATGACTAGTCGTTTGTTTGTTTGCCCACTAACTCATCCTAGGCTATATGATGGACGTCAGTGAAACGTCACTGGTGTATTTTAGTGGGTTGTAGGCATGTTGTGCATTGTGTTATTTTTCCTAGACAGCCGTAGTTGTCCCACAAACGACTACAATGGGTTGTATTACCATGGTGAAGTACCATAGGGAAAGTTTAGTGGTCATGGTAAGAACGGTCTGTGACCAGTTCTGTGGTTAATATATCAGTGCTCCATAATATAGGCACGTTTGGGTCTGCAGTTTTTATTTGTAATGTTAGGAACACTGTACATCTATGTTGTTGTTACTAGGCTGTTATTTTTATAATTATTAATGCGTACCACATATATTCATCGGTAAGTGGGTGGACAACAGGCCTGGTGGCTCAGGGATTGGGTGAGGGATCGTGTGGTGTGGGAGTCGGGGAGGGGTAGGGTCGATGGTGGGTGGGAGAGAGGGAGGTGCAACTGGGGTAGCGGTGGGGGATAAGTGACGAGTTGTCGACAGTGACAGGGACAATGTGGTTAGCAGATACAAATATAAGGATACTCATATATATTATTATTATTATACAGATTTATAATGGATTAGTAATAGGAGTAGCAGTAGTAGTATTCTTAGGGAAATTAGACACAGTCAGTGGGAAAAGGGGGGTTCGTAGTGGCAGTGCCAATAATGGTAGTAACAGATTCAGCAGTCTTGTGCTAACGTTGTTTGTGTTGGAGTGATGATGTGACCAACAATGTAATACAGTAGGGGTTACATGGCGGGACGACTAGAAACCCCCTACGGAATATGACGGCTCGCATTAAGATACCAGGAAGTGTAATTGAAGTGGCAGAGCCTGAAGGAAAATAATGCATGTATGAGGTGAAGCAACGGTTAAGACCTGGATAACGAGGCGGAGCAGGATACCACAGCTGTATCTTCGTTGTCTTATAATTTTTTGTGTTGTTTACTTTCAATTACATCTGGTTATAGTTAATTATTGGTGAATGCTCTCTGCTGCCCATCACGATGTGGTTTTTGTCCACAAAATACTTTTAATATTTATAACCATCCTCACAGCTACTGTGAGAGCCAGTATTAAATCCACAATCATTCTACATTATAGTTATAGACAGTCCAGGAATAACATGTTCACAAAAATCATCAATGCAGTGATATTCTTTTTTTCCTTGGGGCTTAATGACCATCGTTCGCTTGGGGGACATTAGGCCAGCCAAATATATGGAGAATGGTAAATAGAGCAGCCTTACGTCACTATCGGCCGAGCTCTTACCGCAGTCGTGGCGGGAGCATGTGATAGAAGGCTCTCAGATCGGCTAGACGTGCCTCCTCCCAGCGGATGATCAGGACGGGTCTGATCTCCTCACCCATGTCGGCAGCCCGGAGCAGATCGTAGAGGGTGGTGTAGGTCGTGGCTCCGAGCTGGTACGACCGGGTGTGGGCATCGAGGGTCAGGAAGTGGCGGTAGGAGGCTACATCTAGCCGATCCTTGAGGTCGATGATTGGAGGGCGAGATGGAGGGCCCTCCACTGCTGGAGGAGGGGAGAACTCACGAATCTCCTCCTCGGCTGAGGAACCGGTCGACGCTTCCTCGGCCATGGAGGCAGCATCTGAAGAATTCTGCCCCTCCTCCGTCATCGCTGGTTGCTCGTGGATTTGTGCCGTGGTCTGATCCGTGGTCGTAGACAGTACCGGGTCGTCAACAGAAGAGGGAGTGGCAGTTTTCCTATTGAGGGGAACCTCGAGTCGCAGCCTCTTCCTCGGGGTCTGACGAGGGGTAGCAGATCGTCGCTGCCGGGCCCTTCGCTCCCGTCGGCGGGGAATCGAGTTTATGTCACGTATGTCACGGGCGAAGCACTCGGGGATGAAAAGGCAAGGCAGCTCGTTCTTCTCAAAGATCTTGGGGAGGAGAACGCGCAAAGCCCCCTTATCACCCCCACAAAAAGCCTTTGCCGTCGCAACACACATCTCCACGAGGAGATTAAGCTGTTTAGGATTCCCAGGATCCCTGGCCTGATGTCCCTGGGCCGTGAGACGTCGCCGTGCATGAGCAGAGCCCTGCACGGCCACACCTCCCGGCCCAGTAACATCCCAGGCCTCAGGACCCTTTGGAGTCCCAAACAAACCAAATTCCACCCGCTCTCCATCACCTAGGGGGCGTTGGAGGTGTCGTGGATTTAGCTTAACGATCGCCGAACGGTGCACGAAAACATCAACGCCAGTATCCTGGCGTTTGATGAAACCGTACCCCGCACTCACGTTAAACCAATCCACAGCCCCCTTGATCTTCTGGACTGCAGGAAACTGTGGCTGACTTTTAGCCCCTCTCAACGGGTCGCAGGCGTTATCGTCAGCACTGACGTCTGGCATGGTCGGCTGCTGGATCCTCTCTCACAGTGATAGTTTTTTTTTTTTTTTTTTTGAGATATTTATCCCACAAAACTGTGGGGCACGGGCAAACTGAGGCCCGTCAGTGGGGTGTTGGCTGATTAATAGAAAGGGGGAAGACAGGGCCTGGGGAATGCCCAGCACACACGCCCTGTCTTCTGCTGGCTTTGTGGTGTGTCAGTGATTTTTTTTTTTTTTTTTTTTGCCTATCGACCATTGGGGCCGAAGCCCCTGGCCATTAAGGCAAATATATATTAATGTATATATTTGGACATATATACACATATACATATACAAACATATATATATACATACATACATACACACACAGTCATGCATATAAACATGCACATATTCAAGCATACTTACATACACTCGTACATATACAGTATATATAATGTTATTTTCTAAGTTTATATATATTTTTTCCTATTTTTGTATTTTTTCTTTTAAGTTTTTATTTTATATTTAACTTGACCCTAAAGCTAATAACCTAACAGACAAATCGCTAACCTATGCTAAAGCCTAAAGATACAAATAACTAAACCTACACTAATGGTAAAATACCTCGACCAAGAGAACACCATCGACTGCAGATATGTAATGCCTGTCTACATTACATACCTGCACTCATCACCTGGTGACTGTCAGTCGAGGCACAACCTAATATAGGGGACATCAATATATGAAAGAGAACCAGGCGAGTCAGGAACATTTTCATATACGTCAGTTGTCGGCCCTAATTAGGACAACTTATCCAAGATGGTATAACGTTTATTCATAGTATGTACAAAAAGTGAGAGACCTCGCTCAACAGACCACCATCGACTGCAAGTGCCCAATACCTCTCTATATTGCACACTTGCACTCATCAGCTGGTGAGTGTCAGGCGAGGAACGGGTTTAATGTAGGGGACATCAATATTAGAAATAGATCAGTCAGAAGTAGGAACTATTTCAAATACGTCAACTATCGACCCTAATTAATAGTACAATATATACATATTTACAAACGATAAGAACCATAACCATATAGTAAAAAAGTCACATCACTCTGATCAGTCCGGTCTCTCTCAAGAAAGCCATCAATTTATCAGTCATAACAATGTCCCCATCACCCAGGATGGTGGAGAGGGTGAAGGGGACGTCTGCTGCGCCGCAGTAATTTATAAGTGACACATGTTCACGAATAAATCGCCGACAGCGCAGGATGATATGACTGATAGATAACACCACATCACAGATGTCACAGTGCGGTGGGTATCGCCTCTCCATATATGGTTTCATGTGTGTTATTACAGTGGTGTTAAGTCGTAAGCGCGCCAACACCTCTTCCAGGCGACTGGAACGGTTGGCAGTAGCCCAGTCGCCCAGGTACGGCTTACATGTCTGAATATTAAGTCTGGTCCACTGACCTTGCCACAGAGTCAGTGATAATGACCAGTCCCAGCTTATATACAACGGGCTCGGTGTTTTATTTGATGAGGATCCGAAACAGATGTGTCGTGTCTGAACCAGTTTCACAGGACTCTATGATAACATAGCAGTCAGTTATAATATATGTATGTTACGAACGCATAATGTTTTGCAGGTGAATAGCGTGGAAATGTTTCGAATCCAGTTTCATTAGGTTTCTCACCATTCGCCTCGTATCTCAGTACCAAACTATCACTCACGGTTGTTCGTCCGCCTGCCCTCTTTCTAACGCTGACTTCCACTTCCTTCCACCGAGGGGGGTACAGAAACTTTGGTGCGTGGGGGTACATGAGCTACTGCAGGTTGAAAGTTGGGAGGAACTCAGTCTGGGGAAATTAGTACAATGAGAAACAGCGCTGGGAATAAATGAATTATGACTGGCAAAAGTTCTGCAATACGGTTGCATGACAGTCTTGAGCGCTACCTATTGACCATGTAGCGCGGGGAATGGCGTGGAGAGGTGGCACAGTGGATGAACTTTACCTGAGCACTTGCCATGAATGTATCTGTAAAATATTGCAAGGGAGACAACATTCCATTCTACTTCTAAGGGAGGTATTTCATTTGTAATTGCTGGGTTATTAATTATTCTTATTGCTTTGTGCTGATTTTTTTCCCAGTTGTTTTAGCGCAACGTTTCCACATCCACTCACCAAGGGTGAGCGTTATTCGAGCTGAGAGTGCACTTGACTCTTGAAATTATAGGTAACTGCTCAGCAGCGAAGCAGTTATGGATTCTGCACAATACAATAATCCAAGTTTCTCTGAAATGGTTTTAGCAGGTAATCTAACATGAGAGGTCCAGTTTGGGATATTGTTAAGCGAAACACTGATAACTTTAGCATATATAGAGACAGGAATATGGTTGCATTGAAGCCAATATAGTAATCAGACATTATCTGTCAGTTAAGAAACTGAATATATTTGGTTCTTCTTGCATTAAATGGGATAGAGTTATTTTGTCCCCATGCATTAATCTTGGATACATCTAGATTTAAGGAGACTGCTGTGTTGAGTTGGATATCAAACTTTTTTAATGGGTGTTTAACGAACTGTCAAACGTTGAGTTATCTGCATGTGCCCAGCAGACACAAAATGAATGGGCCAGAATTGTTCCTATGCTGGCACTCCGACCTTTAGTATAGCGGACCAATGATGCAAACTCTGGCTTCGGATGTTGGTCCGTCTTATATCAGTTATCCATTCGCACCGCGGCAGGTATCGGTACAGTGCAGGATTTGTAACGGGCCAGCGATGGAAGACTTAACCGTGTCTTAATCGGGTGTTAGTAATCGAACCAAATTACAAAAGTCAGTGTGTCTGGATATCTCGAAATTAACGGATCTTGAAACAGACTTTTTCTTCCTTTGAGGGAATGATATTGTAAACTTTTAGCCTTTAAATGCATTAAGAACATCAGGTTTTGAACCTTTGTCCTCTGAACGCCTGCCGTACAGTCCACACACCTGACACCTGATTTACTCTTACCCAGGTTACACACATCTATGAATACACACTATGTTGACAGCCCAGTATCGCCTGATGTCCCGAATTGCTGCCAAGTGATGGACTGTCTGAAATAAAGCAAATTAAATTAACTGTCAGTGTCCAACATATCATGCGTGTCGTGCTGAAAAATTTTAGGATTGTCCCTCTAAATAAAGAAAATTTTATTTATTATTACCGCTGTCACCAGTGTAATATCCAAGATTTTTATTCTATTTAAATTATGAAGATTTTAACTGATTACCACCTGTATAAGATCCTAAAATTTTAAGGAAGGCCTCGTTGATTTACTAACACTAGGGAAAAAAATACCAACTTGTAGAAGTAAGTAAAATATCAGTAGGCTGCCACCACCCAGCGTTTGCCAGGAAAGAAATTATTAGTCCCGTTAGTAAAAGATGGGACACTGAGGCCTTGAGTCTGCAATTAGGGTAGTGTGAGTAGATTAGTGTGAGGAATTTAGATCAAACACATAAGAAAAATGAATAATCTATGATTTACTAACCTTAACATACAATATATAAAATTAACCTTCGATCAAAAGAAATAAGTACACAGATTATTCTTCAGACTCTGAATCCTCTTGAAGAACTGTAATAACAGTGTTCTCTTCTCCACAGAAATAAATACCGGGCTGACTAACATATCACGGTACAAAGCTTTTTAATCGTGTGTTCACCACAGCTGACAATATACTTGGGTTATTGCCACTCAACAAGATGTTGAAAATCTTGCACACAAATCAATTTATGCCCGATCAATAATTTACATACATTAATTATACATATAACTTGATCTCTTAACCTAATACAGTGTACACAAAATAGAGAATAATTCAAATACGGGCGTGACTTGCACTTCCACGGTCTCTAACGGACTCGAGGCTCTAACTCACCAAGCCACAACTTAACCACCCAAAATTACTCTAAATCTAGTATATTCACCCTAATTTCGCAATGGTTTACATAAATTGATATAGTTATATATATGATAGGTTGTTTAAGAATGATTCTATTTAAACTACAAAGCGTTTGTAATATCCTGTACGCTAGAAAATACGTCTTCATAAATCACACTCGCTATCAACTAGAATACTTCACTTTAGAAGAAAAGACTTTTCAAATGGACCATACATATACATAATCGACCTCACAATACGGAAAGAGATGGAAAAGGGGGGATTTGTGTATGGGCATTGGCAAGTAGCACCGCGTGGTATCTACAAGCACCGTGTTTAGAAGCCTCAACGTTACACCCACAATCTGTTGATACGATGCTTTCAGGACTCCCAGTGAACATAAAAAGAAGTTGGGGAATATTATCAGTCAACTTACTTTATATATA
>JAGKTI010021623.1:0-15647 GCA_018397915.1 Birgus latro | reverse complement strand
AGCACAACACTTAGGTTAGGACAGGTCCTTTCGCCATAACCCTGACGAGTCAAACAAGCTGACACAGTGGAACAAAGCTAAAAACAACAGGGAAACAGATTTCGCATGAAACGTTTATTTACCACCCAGAAGTAATTAAAAAAATATAACAGGCTATCAGGAAGAAGAGCGAAGAATGTAGAACTGAACCTACGAGAGCACACGGATGGGGATAATTATTTTTTTTCTGATTAGCAAATATTTTCATTCAGTATCATCCCCTAAAACTGCGAAATCCACATGACTATGGTAAAGTCAGTGAGACGTAAGAAAGGACTTGATAGCTATATGCTCAGTCGGTCCGAAACGTGTTGAGATGCACGAAATTGAATGAAAAATGTGGAACTGAACACTAATTAACTTACGAGAACAACATTGATGAAAGTATTTTTTTTCTAATTAGCAAACATTTTTGTTCCATTTCGCCCCCTAAAACTGCGAAACCTATTATGAGTGTGGGGTGAGGAGCGAGAAAGGATTAATAACCTTATGCTCAGATGGAAATGTGTTGGGAAGCACGAAATTGAACGAAGAATGTGGAACTGAACGCTAACTTACAAGAACAAGTGGATGAAAGAATTTTTTTTTCTCTATTTAGCAAACATTTTCATTCCATTTCTTACCTTAAAACTGTAAAACCTATTATGAGTGCGGGGAAGAGCTAACTGAGGTGCAAGAAAGGACTGATAATCATATGCCTAGGTGGTCTGAAAATTGTTGGAAAGCATCAAATTGAACAAAGAATGTGGAAATGAATCCTAACATACGAGAACACATGGATGAAAGTGTTTTTTTTTTTTTAATAAGCATACAGTTTCGTTCCATTTCGTCCCCTGAAATTGCGAAACACACATTTTCGTCTAACCATTTGCTCTTGAGTGTGCCCAGGAAGCATATTTCAGTTCTGTAACCACCAGGAACCCTCAGCCAGGAACGATGCTACGATGCTTGCTCAGTCGTTTCAAAACTAACCATAATTTTTTCTCGAAAATATGCTCAGTGTGTTTCCCAGGCAAAATTTTGTTCATCAACCTAACCTAACCTAACCAATCCCACTAGAGCTGCTTGGTTGAGGTGGCTGGCTGTGGTATTGAGACAAATACCCATAAAGAACGGAAATATGCACCCAGGAAAGGTACCCCAAGGCTAGAGGGTGACATCATCGTGCACGACTTTCAAATTTCGTCACCAGGCCAGCTGAGTTTCCGCATTTTGACATGACTTATCTCATTATGCTGACCGCGTTAGAACAAAAACGTCTTACTCAACCGCGTGTTACCCAAGGATTGAGTGTACTGTGATATGTGCATGAAGGCTGGATTCAGAAGTGACAAAAATGCTTTTGTCGAAAGATACTCAAACTTTTGACCAGAAACCACCAAGTACGATGCATCAAGCAACCAACACTTGTATGCAGCCAACAAATTTGCACATGAAAGCAACTCCACAGAGGCATCAGCATACAAAAGTCAAACTGAGCTTGAACAAGACACCATACAGCAAACTTGCAATCGTCTTTTGGACAACCCATACAGTCAACATCCAAGGAAGGCCAGCATATGACTATGTCTGGATGGATGAACTTGAAGAAAATGGACTGGACCTTGGAAAAAGATACACCTCAAACAAGCACAAACATCATGAGTTCAGGTCAGCCATTGCTGATGTTCAGCAAAGTGAGATTTGCAACAAACTGACAAAGTGCAACTTTGTGTCAGTCATGGCTGATGTAAGTGCTGACAGTTCAATTGTGGACAGAGACGGTGTACATACAAACATGCCTGGAATGGGAAATTGCAACAAACTTCATCTACTGCTGCCAGGTACAGAATGGGACTTCAATAGCAATTGTGCAGGCAATTCAAAAGGCAATTGCTACTGTCTGTGATTGGCCAGAGTTTCTCTGCAACCTAGTTGCTCTGGGTTCTGATGGTGCTGCAGTCATGCTGGGCAAAAACAATGGTGTCACTGCACAACTTCAAGCCATGCAACCAGCCACCATTGCAGTTCATTGTTCTGGACTCAGACTTGAGCTTGCTTTCAAGGATGTAATCCAGCAAGTTCCATCAGTAGAAAAGGTCCTGACAATGCTATCTGGATTGTATTACATGAACAAAAACAGTGCTGTCAACAGAGCAAACTTACAAGTGCCTTGGTCAGAAGGTTGTTATCCCCCCAATGACTGGAGGTACAAGATGGGTCAGTAACGCTTTGCGAGCTTTGAGCAACTTTCTCGCTGGTTACCCTGCCATTTGACTTCACCTTGTGCAGCTTGCTGTATCCAATGAGAAGAGTGAGACCAAGTCCAAGGGGGCCACTGGATTTCTGAAGCTTCTTAGGTCCCATGACTTTATCAATGGCACTGTTCATGCAAGATCTCCTCACAGTTCTTCAAAAGGTCAGCCTGAAGTTCCAGGAAGAAGGTTCAGTAGTAGCAGACATTTCTCACAATTAAAGCTGCAGTGTCATGGACTGAAACACTAGCAAAAAATGGTCAATTTCTGAAGAAACTTTCACAGTATGAAACCTGTCGAGCTCCTTCTGCTGGACCAGCAACAAGGAATGTCTACAGACTTACTGGTTTTTGAAACTTTCCTACTGAGAGAAACTTGTGGACATTTGTGCACCAGGCTGAAGACCAGATTCGAAAACAAAGGCTTGATACTTGCAACATCCATTGCCAACCTAAGGCAGTGGCCTGACAAAGATGCCCTTGCAGGATTTGGAGATGAACAAATCAAGGAACTGGGGGATCACTTCCAAAACCTGTTGCAAAACATTGATGACATTCAAGCTAAGTGACCTTTGCTTTGCATGGCTGTGTTTGCTTCGTTCTCACAGAATTTTGAAACACTGAACTGGGAACAAGTAAACAGGAGGTTCGATAAGGAATGCCCTAACATTTTGTGTTCATTTGATCTGATACTCACAGTTCCTGCCACATGCACAGCATATGAAAAGGGATTCTCATACACGAAACTGGTCAAGTCTGACAGGAGAATACATATAACTGAGAAAAATTTGTCCAAGTGCCTGATGATCAAACTGGAGAGTTCAAGCATCGAGGACTTCAACCCTGATCAAGCAAGTGACCTTTGGTTCAATGTACATCCAAGAAGACCAGGAACATCTGGCTCAAATGCCAACAGAGCTGATATCCAGTCAACTGTCAATGTTTTGGAGTTACTTTCTGAAGATGACATGGTGCCAAATGATAAAGAAGACATCTGGGATCAGGAATATGACTGCTGAAGACAATGAAGCTGAGCCACCACCACCTGTACTGAAATATGGACTGGTGCAGCAGGCTGAGACTCTGATTATGACAATGCGTCAGATTACAATACTGATGTGGAGGACTGTGAAGATGATTTTGATAAGACTCAATTGCTGAGATGTATCACTCTGTGTAAAAGTGAAAATCTGTGACTGTTCAAATAAAATGTAACTCAAACCTGAGCTTTGATACTGCATTACATTATAACACTTTCATAGTTAGTTCACAATTACTGGTACATTTACTAACATTGGCTGGACTAGTAAAATTTGCCCCAGACTAGTAAATCTGGGGGGTTCCTAGCCTGCTTGGACTAGTTGACTTTGCTCCTTCAATACCAGTCTGGAGATAAACTCCTGCCTCCTTGACAGTTTTGGCTACTTCAATAACCTTTTAAAAAACTGAAGATGGCCTATGCATCAAACAATGTTGCAAAGTTTACTGATTTATTACAAACATGAAGAATGGTCAGAAGAACAAAACACATCTGAAGGGAAGAACACAGAATCTGGAGTGAAGAGTACAGAAATTAGTAGACAGAGCAAATAATAAATGTTAATTATAAATAATGAAAAAGACAGGAGACACTAGAAGAAGGAACAACAGGAGAGGGTAAAATCACAAGAGAAGAAAACAATGACAGAAGAGAGAAACAATACATGTTTTTTAAGCTAATCAGAGAAAAATAGTCTGAACCCCACCCCCCCAAAAAAAAGCTCTTTTCCCCTTTCATTTCACTCTTTTCTCCAATTTCCATGACTTCTCTTCCATTCTACTGTGTCTATCACTCTTCCTCACTCCTTCTTCATTTCTGTAACATTCGCGGCCTTTCCTCTAACTTTCGCTCCGCTGAACACCACCTCTTCTCCTCTAAACCTCACCTCTTTCTCTCTGCAACTCAGCTGTCTGAGGCAACTGACAGCAAATCCTTTTCTGTATCCTCCTACTTTCTCTATTCTCATTTCAAAGCCAAAGGTGGCTGTTGCGTATATGTACGCAAAGATCTATCTTGCTCTCGTGTTCCTGAACTTGATTCTTCTGAATTCTCTACTCTCTGGCTTCGGCTCTCCTGTCATTCTCTGACTGAATATGTCTGTGCTGTTTACTTATCTCCTAATTATACTGACTATCAAAAATTCCTTGACTATCTTACTTCTACAATGGAACACATTCTATCCATTTCTTCTTTCTCTGAAATCTCCATTCTAGGAGATTTCAATGTTCACCACCACCTTTGGCTCTCCTCTCCTTTCACTGATCCACCTGGTGAACAAGCCTACATCTTTTCTATCCTCAATGACCTAGAGCAGCTTGTACAGCACCATAACCATATCCCTGACCGCCTTGGAGAGAGTTCCAACATACCTGACCTTTTCCTAACAACTAATCCTTCTGCTTACACTGTTAATAATTTCTCTCCGTTGGGCTCCTACGATCATAACCTTATTATCTTAACCTGTCCTATCGCTCCGGTACAGCCTGTGGACCCTCCAAGGAAGCGCCGCCTGTGGCACTTTGGAGCTGCAGATTGGGAGGCCCTCAGGCAGTACTTCTTTGATTTTCCTTGGAATGATTATTGCTTCCATGGCCGGGAGCCATCTGAGTGTGCCTTGCACATTACGGAGGTCATTCTCTCGGGCATGGAAGCATACATTCCTTTCTCATATCCTCTGACTAATGCAAGAAAGCCTTGGTTTAATCACTCTTGTTCTAATGCTGTCTCCAACAAGGAGAGGGCCTATAAAAGGTACCGGAGCCAACCCACCCTTGAATCACATCTTTTATATTTTTCTGCTCGGAATCGTGCTAAGTCTGTTCTTCGCTCTGCTAAGAATAATTTCATCCATGCTAAATGTTCTCAACTCTCCAACTCGAATTCTTCTCGCTCCTTCTGGCACCTTGCCAAAAACCTTTCTAACAACTTTACCTCATCATCCTTCCCTCCTCTTTTCTACTCTGATGGCTCTGTAGCTATTTCTTTTACTGATAAAGCAGATCTCTTCGCTCAGACTTTCTCCTTCAATTCCACCTTAGACGATTCCGGTGCTGTTCCTCCATCACTTCCCCCCCTCTGACTTCCTCTTGACTGACATTAAAATTTCTTTAGCTAATGTATTTTCTGCCATTACTGGCCTCAATACTAATAAGGCATATGGGCCTGATGGAGTCCCTCCTGTTGTCCTCAAAAACTGTGCTTCTGTGTTTACACCCTGCCTAGGTAAACTCTTTTGCCTTGTCTATTAACTTGTACCTTTCCTTCTTGCTGGAAGTTTGCTCTCATTCAGCCAGTCCCAAAGAAGGGTGACCATTCCCAACCCTCTAACTACCGTCCAATTGCTTTAACATCCTGTGTCTCAAAAGTTTTCGAGTCAATTCTTAACAGAAAAATCTTAAAGCATCTTTCCTGTCCCAACCTTCTTTCTGATCGTCAGTATGGGTTCCGTCAGGGACGCTCCACTTGCGATCTTCTCACCTACCTTTCAGACTCCTGGTCATCCTCCTTTCGGGACTTTCATGAAAGCTTTACCATTGCACTTGACATCTCAAAGGCTTTCAATCGAGTCTGGCATAAATCTTTAATTTCTGAACTGCTCTCCTACGGTTTCTATCCTTCTATCTGTGCCTTCATCTCTAGCTTCCCTTCTGGTCGTTCTATAGCCGCTGTTGTAGACGGCCATCATTCTTCTCCTAGACCTGTCAACAGTTGTGTTCCTCAGGACTCTGTTCTATCACCAACTCTCTTCCTTTTATTCATCAATGACCTACTAAGCTGTACATCTAACGCTATCCACTCATATACTGATGATTCCACCCTTCATCTTTCCATTCGGTTTCCACAACATCCATCTCAGCAGTTACTTCAACAAAAAAGGGATGAGGCTATGGCACACCTAATGTCTGACTTGGCTCGTATCTCTGATTGGGGTAAAAATAATCATGTTATTTTTAATGAGTGGTAGGTGGTGGCGACCATCATCCACTCACTTGATGTAGTGATGCCAACTTCTTCCTTACCCTTTATTATTTTTCTGTGCCTGCCCTCCTTTCTTCCTGTTTCTCCCATCTTTCCTGTCACTTCTTACTGCTTCTTTCCTTTACAGGTGGCTTTACATTGAGTGACAAGCCAAATGGTTTCCTGTAAGCCAAGAAACCATTTACAATGCTGGGTGGTAACCATATAACCAAACCATACGTGCTCCCTACGTATCAACAAGTGGGTTGGTGGAGGGTTACTGCCCCTTCCTATAAAACAAATAACTCAAAGTCAAATGGCCACCCCTTACGGGATTATGGCATCAGGCAATAGATAGACAGATGGATTTTTAATGCATCAAAAACTCAGTTCTTACACTTATCAACCCGACAAAATCTTCCTCAGGATTACCTACTAATGTTTAATAATGTCCAGCTCAGTCTTGCATCATCCTTGAACATGCTTTCGGTTTCATTCTCTCGGGATCTGTCTTGGAAAGAACATATTACATCTCTTGTGAAATCTGCTTCCAAGAGATTAGGTGTGCTAAGCTGATTCCGAACTTTCTTTACCCCTGCACAGTTGTTGACCTTGTACACGGGTTTTATTCGCCCGTGTATGGAGTACAACTTTCATGTGTGGGGAGGCTTCTCACATGCAGCTCTTCTCAACAGGGTGGAGTCAAAGGCTTTTTGTCTCATTAACTCTCCTCCTCTTACTAATTCCCTTCAACCTTTGTCTCTTCGCCGCATGGTTGAATCTTTATCTCTCTTCTATCGCTACTTCAACGGTCACTGTTCCTCTGAACTGTCTGCTTGCATCCCTCCACTTCTATGACTGGCATGTACTACCCGTCTAGCAACAAACTCTCATCCCTTTTCTGTCCAATTCTCTACTGCAAGAGTTAACCGTTACTCCCAGTCCTTCATTTATGCAACTGGTCAACTCTGGAACTGTCTTCCTCTGTCTGTATTTCCTACTTCCTATGATCTCCAGTCTTTCAAACGCAGTCTGTCCAGGCAACTCGAAATGAACGGATCTTGAATTTGGCTCTCTTTTGTATTGTTTTTCCTTTTTCTTGGAAGGAACAGTATGTGGGCCCGTGGCTTTGGTTCCTTCTTCCTTGCATTAAAAAAAAAAAAAAAAAGAAAGAAAGAAAAGCATTCTATTTCAAATTTCATTTTCCCTTTTCCCCCAATCTCCCCTTCTTAGTGTTGTGATCATGAGGTGTCAAATAATGCTAAAGCCATGTTAATTTCACTGTGCTCTTCTTCTCAATATGTTACAATAGTAATCTTCCCACTATCCGACATAATAGAGCCAAAGGCATGACCGGAAAGTGGTCTTGTCCGGATAGTGGCCCTGAAGCTTCAGCACTGGTCATTCATGACCCTAACCTAACCTAACCTAAATCAGAAAACCACCGACCTACCTCCCTACCGGACATGCACAGCACTTATTTAAGTCCCCTTTCACATAAATAATGCACACAAAGCATGAATTAACTGAATTTTAACCAAAAAATGATGATTTAGAGGTGAGTAAGGCATAGGTGCTCACAACTTGCCAGCAAGTGTAAGTATCAGACATGGAAATCACTATGAAAATCACCCTTTCTCACACTGTATGGATTAAATAATGAACACAAAGTATGAAATCATTGAATTTTAACCCCAAAATGATGAATTTGAGGTAAGTAAGGCAAAGGTGTTCACGAGTAGGCAGCTTAGTGTAAGTACGTATTGGATGTGGCAATCACTATGAAAATCATCATTTCTCACATCTTATGCACTAAAATATGGGATACAAAGCATCAAATAAATAAACTGTTACCAGAAAAAGAGTTAGGTATGGCAAAGATGTTCACTGTTCACAACAGCACCAGTCATTCTTGACCCTAACGTAACCTAACCTAAATCAGAAAACCACCTACCTACCTCCCTACTGGACATCCACAGCACTTATTTAAGACCCCATTCACAAAAATAATGGGCACAAAGCATGAATTAATTGAATTTCAACCAAAATATGATGATTTTGAGGTGAGTAAGGCAGGGGTGTTCACCAGCTGACTACATAATGAACATAAGGAAGAGACATGGTAATCACTGAGAAAATCACCTTTTCACAGCCTATGCACTCAAATATGGGACACAAAGCATGAAGTAAATAAAATTCAACCAGAGAATGAGGATTTAGAAGTGATAATGGAAAATATTTAGCAGTTGACAGTGTACTTACATGTCCATGATGGTTGTTAACGAATATTACCCCCACCTCTAAGGTTTTTACAGTGGTCATAATTGGTCTTGAAACATGTCCAGTAATCCAGTGCTTAACTACACTTAATCCTTAGCACTGTGAATTATGACTGTTTAAACAAGAATGAAAATACCGCAAATGATCCGACAACTCTTCACTCTTCATGGGCGTTGAGAGAGAACTAGCAGGAGGGGGGGAGCGTGGGAAGGGAGCTGGTCAGCGTGTGCGGGAAATTCGGACTGACGCGGTAAAAAAAAAATGGATTTTTTTCGTCTTTTTTTGCAATTTTTGGGCATTTTGGGGTTTCAACCATCAGCCTATGATGTCCGAACAGTGAGGTAACTGGATAGTGGTCATCCGGAAAGTAGAGAGATTACTGTATAGCATACAGTGCAATAAAGCAGAATCACACAGTACAAATATGCAGAATCATTAATTCATTAAACATGATCCTGTCCATACCTGTTCCTTTCATATCAGGTAGTGAAATCTAATCCATAAACAGTGGAGGCCCTCAGATAGCATTTTTTTAACCCCTACATCGCAGGGTTGTCGGAGGTTTTCCGTGTCATTCCTGAGGGGATATTCGTGCTCCGACTTACTTTTTAAAAATATTTGCCAAAAATCAATTATTAGTCCTAGAATATTATAATTAAATATGCATATGGCACATACTTTCAACTTTCTCCAGGGATGTCTTTTTTAGCACTCGTCGACTACCGTAGGACTTGTGGAGACTTCTGAAGTTGGGTAACTAAGTCTCTACTTTACACTTCCCGACATCCCCTAATCTAAATACCACTGCCAGATATTATCACTAGAAACACTATTCAATGATTTCCAAGTAGTTTGGAATCCATACTAAAAAAAAAAACACTGTGAAAGCATTGTAAAATAAAAGCGCGTACGAGCCTCCCACTCCCACTAATTTGTGGCTGGTGTTCCCTCATTTCTTACTCATATATGCACTCACACTTTATTATTTCTAGTACTTTATTACACTTGTATATATCTACAGTCCTTTACCGCTTCCCACATGATGTTTAGTTGGGGTAGAGGGCCTTTTATAACAGGCGCAAAAGAGGCAGAAATGGACGGGCGTCATTTCACCGAGAAGGACGAGAGCAAACTGGCTGTATCTGGTAGCAGAGTTGAAAATGTCCGCTGCTAATGTATATGCTAAGAAATAAGTTGTAGGAAATCTAGACAATACATATAAATTAGATAGTTCCAGGTGAATATAAATATCACTCAGGCTTCTCCCTTCCTTTCTTATATACATTTATATTATGAGAGTAGCTCATACGGCATATTTCACAGGAAAAAAAGCAGGGGAAATTAGCGAACGAGTGCAGGTTGGATGTTGGCAAGTGATAATTAGCCAATTCCAGGTGTATGGCACTATCAATTACCTTTTATATATATATATATTTATTATTTTATATAAGAATAGGGCATTGGGCTCATTTCAATGGATGAAAACAGTGGAAAAATCTGGGGAAGATTTGCTTAGCGCAGAGCGGCTGAGCAGACGACACAAGAGGGTAATGGAGGGGAGGTAGGGAGGGAAGTCTAGAATGGGGGAAAATGGCTAAATTGTCAACAATGGATGGGAGTACTGATGACATTAGTAGCTCTGACTATTGTTGGACAGTGGCAGTGCTGATAGATGATACAAGTCACCACTTGAAAACCCGGGGGAATTAAAAATAACAAAGTCACGCAAGTGACACCCTGCGGTATGATCCATTGCACCCGACCATCACGAAAGTGACAACCCGTGGTGTAGGGGTTAAGTAGCGAATCCATGGATAGCGACAGGAATGAAACTATCTCATAACGATTAATGCTGCACTGTTAGCGTAAATCCGCTAGGCATTTAACACATAGTGAGCAACTGGGCAGAGTTGCCAAGGTCGGACCCTGGTAACACTGATAGTGAGTGCGAGTCTATCATCATTCAGTTCATTGACCCATGTGGAGTGAAAGTACGTATCTTAAGTTTTTCTTATAACTAATCTCCAACTATCTCTCTCCTACCAAATTTTACAGTTTTAAATTTTACCTTTACCTTTACTTCTCTCCTGGGGGAATGCCGGTATCTAGTTGATACTGACGGGTGGAAGGTGAACCTCCCCGCAGTTACCCCAAGAAGAAGAAGAAGAAGAAGATTGTTTGTTTATTCACGTGCCGCGCATTCATTCAACTTGTCACAGTCTCACCAATGTTAAAGTATTTTGCGACCTTCCATTTATTGTCTGGCTACTGAGTGTTCTAACATCATGGCTTCAACTTCGGGGGCTGGCCCGAATGGTGGTGGTGGCCCAGGGGAAAAAACAGAAAGTGATGGTAATGCAAAAGTGACCGAAAAGGCCAGACAATACATGCGTGGCAAGCCAAAGAAACAATATTGCATGGAGGAAAAGAAAAAGATAATTTTTTGAATATGTATTATACGTTTATCTTATTACAGTTCATTTTGTTTCGTTTTTGAAGACTCCAACATGATTGCATGCGTCAGCACTGGTCACCTAATGGCGGCTCTCCATGCTGCTCGATCTTTGGCAGCCTCCCTGTTCAGTCCCTTAACCCCTAAGTCACACTTAATGACCTAGTCCCATGTCTTTCTCGGTCTACCCCTCCCAACCCCTCCCCCAATATTAACACTTCTCACCATCTGTACCCAATTATCATCCTCCAGCCTCTCCACATGTCCAAACCACCTCAGCCTACATCTCCTCATCACAACACCAATACACTCCAGTCCCATCCTACCTCTCAACTCTTCCATCGTAAACCCAGCCCCCCCAGGCCTTGCACACTGGGACGCACTGCTCATCCACCTAATCACTGTCATTTCTGTATGTTTAAACCTGCGAATATCCTCTTCCTTTACTGCCCAGGTCTCACTACCATACAGCATCACACTCCTAACACATGCTGCATACAAAGACCCCTTAGCACGTAAGGAGAGTCCTCTCAATGTCAGGAGAGGCAACAGCTCCCTGAACTTCTTCCAACCACTTCTCACCCTAGCAACCGAGCAACAGTACTGAAGAGATATGACATGATACTGATGGGTAATGGAGGAAATTAGGGGTATAGCTGAAGGAGTCCAGGACTGTATTAATTTTTTAATGTAAGAAGTTTGCCCCTCGGGTAGCGATTTCATGGACAGCAGCCATTTTGGTGGACTAATAAGGTTGCTATCCAAGGGGCCCCACTGTACAGTGACACATATTCAAAACTGTGTGGTATGTAACTGAGATACATGAGGCACTCCCCATAACCATGAAAACATCATAATGATGAAATATGTCAAACTGCAAAAAAGTTGTACATCATAGTTTTTACTGTAGCTCTTGATTTAACTGCAAGTTTTTTGTTTTTTTGCCCCAGTAAAAGAAAATTTTTATACTGTCCATGAAGCCAATGTAATTAGTTTCACAGATTATTTTTTTCATTAATTTTTTTCCACTACCTTCATTTTGGAGGGGTTTAACTATTTACATAAAGCAGTGAGTAAAGATGAATACAGTAATCACTCAATTATCTGGACACTGTATGTGACGTGCCCTGCATCCGGACATTAGACCTTGGCTCTATCAAATCCGTATCCAAACAAAAAATTTCCTACATCACCGGTTGGGCAGCCTACAGAGTCTTCAGAGTCTCCTGAGGTCGGTAGGCCTCCATTATCTCACCGCACATCCCCACTCATTGCCCAGCTCTAGTGGATGATGACGACAATGACGATGATATGATGATTATGATCATGATAATGAGGAGGAGGAGGAGGAGTTTGACATTTGGTAAACACCTGCTGGGAGGTCACTGGGTTACAATGCCTGTCCGACAGTCACTGGGTGGTGAGTACTGTACTCTACTGTGGATCTAAATACAGTGCTGTACAATAGCTGAAAGACTGATGAACACCCTCAATTAGGTGGGGAACTGTCCATACAGACTAGATATGAGCAGGGTATTGGTAGGTAGGATACTGTTCCATATCCAGATTTTGTCCATATCTGGATACACCGATGGCTCTATTACATCGGATAATCGAGGGATTACAGTACTGTTATTATAATGCAAAATACAATACAGTAAGGCGCTAGGTTTCAAGGCATCCAGATTGGGAAAATGCACTTTGGTGGCAGTCATCAAATATTCCTGTGATTGCACATTTGCAACTGAAAAACACACTTTCGCACCCTCCATCACCACAAGTTTCGGATTCCCGCCACGGTGATACCAGTGCCAACACTCAGATTCAGTCTGTTTCCTACATGTGTTCAGTGTGTTCGCAAGTTCAGTGTTGCACCCTTGTGTCCTTGATTAGTAAATGACAGATATATATGCCATCTTGTGCTTCAAATGGAGCTGAAGGTGATAGTGGAAATGGTGTAAGAAGGCATGAACCTGGAACAGCAAGCAGTAAAGGGAAGGCCAAGTGTGACTGCAGCAAGGGGGTGAAAAAATGTCAGTATGATGACAAGTTATAAAATACAATCATGGCGGAAATGGAGAAAGGTGCTCGTAACTCTGAAATATGCAAAATGTATAATGTGCCTAAGTCGACTGTGCAAAGTATTTGAAAACAGCAGAGTGAACTTAATCTAGCCCTTGTGAAGAAGTACTGTATTTTGAACCAGGCGCCAGAGGCAGACGTGTGAAAACAGTGACCAAGTATAGCTCAATTACACTAGTAGTTGAACATTATTTGTTACAGTGGTTGAATAGGAGGACCCAGGAAGGCATTAGTGTGTTAAGGCCTGAAATTGTAGACCAGGCCCACCTATTTTATGATGCAGCTGCAGAGAAATGTAACACTGTGTCATCCCTTGAGTCCGCTGCTTCACGGGGTTGGTTACAGAGGTTCAAAGGCAGGGCCAAAGTCAAGCGTCTGTTCTACCATGGGAAGGCACAATCAGCTGATGTGGACCCCGTGGCCTCCTTCCCAGCTGTAGCCGAAAAAACTGTCGAGGATGGCAACTACTTCTTGGCCCAGGTCTGTAACTGTGACAAGGCTGGGGCCTATTGGAAGCGATACCCCAACTCTTCATGTATCACCATGTCCAAAAGGGCGAGGGACAGATTTACAGTACTCCTGACTGCCAATGCTACCAGAAACCATAGGATGAACCCTCTTACCCTGCACCACTCAAAGCGGCCATGAGCCTACAAGCACGCCAACATGGCGAACCTGAGGGGGTACATTTGGAAATCTAACTCCAAGGCCTACCATGTCCCTGGAGTGGTTTGACAACCACTTTGTCCTCGATGCAAAAGCATTCCGTGAAGAGAACAACTTGGCCTTCCATGTCCTATTGTTCATGGACAATGATGCAGGCCATGCCTGCTTCCTCACTGGGCAGCACACAGCAGTAGTGGTAGTGTTTCTGCCTCCAAATACCACTTCAAAGATCCAGCCTCTGGTCTAGGAGGTGATTGCCAACAAATTTTTTTCAAGGACATCCTTAACCAGCCTAGGGTGGCCACGGAAGCACAACAGGAGCTCCTAGAAATCCAGGGCTCTGAGCTGCCTAGGCTAGGATGTCCACAGCGCCTGTCTGGACAGCGAGAGCGAGAGCGATACTGACGGCCCCAGTCCTTCTTCCTCCACAACCCCTGACTCCACTATCACTGCCAAGGTTTTTTGGAAAAAATTTAACATCCATCAGACAGCTGAGGCTTATGTGAGAGCAAGGAGGGTGCTCTCTGTACCCACCTTTACCCACACGTAGAACCTGCCGTTGCCAAATCTCGTCACCAGTCAGCCCAGCCGGAAGGAGCGACAACAGCTCTTAACCCGTCCTGTCCGGCTGACACGTTTATATGTCTCCCCGGAGCCGTCCGGGGTGCACGAGTACATGATTTAGTGTTTCTCAGCATTGTCTGAATATTCTGCGGGTTATTTCCATCACACACAGCCACTGGGAACCCTCCAGCACACATCTGTGTCATGCTCCAGTTGCCTGCGTACCTCCGTAATGTATAGATCTAAGCAAAATGCTTTCCCTGTGTCCGGATCCTTGACTGAGCGCTCGCAACGCTGACTTCAACACCTACAAAGTCCAAAGGCCAGAAAAGAAAAGGCCTTAGTGATAGTGCGATAGGGAGAGAACGAGTTGACATTATTGCCAACTGTGAGTGGAGAAAGTGACTTCTTTTTAGGAAAGCGACTGCCATAATGAGATCGATATTTATGCATCATGTAAGGAAGGTGGAGGACATGACTCTTCCACTGTGCGCCCATCATTTCCCCCTGTACAATCATCTGCTATTTCCGATTATGGGAATGATTCAGAGGGTAATGATGAACCTGGAGAGGGGGATATTGGCAAAGGATAAGGAGATGGAAGAGGAGGCAGGAAGTGGAGAAAAAGGAGGAGGTGGAGGAGGGAGGGAGAAGGAAGGAGGAAAGGAGTTACGTCGATCCTCGCACCACCCCTCTCTATTTACATGAATAAAATGGAAGCAGAAAGTGTTTCATGGTGAAATCAGTGCCTTATTTTTTATTGAAAGTTTCCATGTGTCTATGTTATGATGAAAAAATTTTATAGTGAAAAATGTAGTGGAGAAAGGGGGGGGAGGAGGAAGTGTGGTGACTTACACCATTGCTCTATTTACGTGAATTATTTTCTTCAATGAAATCAGTGTCTTCATTTTTACTGAGAATTTTTGTGTGTGTATATTTACTATGATGAAAAGGTCTAAAGCACAGGGAAAAAACCTGTTATAGTGGAAAATATAGTATTTTCAATTATGGACTAGGTGAACAACTATTTTGTTCACATTTTTTTTTTTTTAGGTTTTTGGTAGTAGTTCTTGTAGTGGTAGTAGTAATGGTAATAAGTGTAGCAGGTGTGGTAGTAATTGTAGTTGTACTTGTGGCAGATGTTGTAATAGTAGTAGTTGTAGTAGTGGTAGTTGTAGTACTAGCAGCAGCTGCAGTAGCAGTAGCTGTAGTTGTAGTAGTGGTAATGATAGTATCGTAATTTGTAGTAGTTGTAATACCCAGACTTCTACTCGCACAGCCAGAATTGAGCGAGAATGCAAGCCAAACAAACATCTCCATCTGTGTGTGTGTGT
>JAGKTI010021621.1:0-14670 GCA_018397915.1 Birgus latro | reverse complement strand
GATGATGATTTTGATTTTATACCTAAGCCTTTCGAGGATGATGACGGCACTCCTGACATTCCTAGAGACATTCCTAGGCAATACTGGCATGTCGCCACATATAAGGATGGCATGAACAACTTTATCAAAGGATCTGAATGTCTCGAGAGGAAAATAGGAAATATCCCTGAGGGGAATCTAAAGAGGTATGGGAGGAATTTGTTAATTAAAGCGGGGAATGACACACAGGCTGCCCTTTTGTCTAAATTTATTCCATCTCCTGACTCGGTTCTTCAGTCTGTCTGCCCACATAAAACCTTCAACACTGCTAAAGGAGTCATTTACAGCAGTGATTTATGTGACTTTAAGGATGAAGAGATACTGTGTCGTTGTCCTGCGAATGTTATTGAGGTAAAGAAGCTGAAAGGCACAAATTCCGCTATTTGTCTGACATTTTCATCACCTCATCTGCCGGACTACATCAGAATCAGACATCTGAGATTTCATGTCAAGAAGTTTCACCATTGACCAACACAGTGCTATAACTGTTTCGACTATGGTCATGTGAAGGACTCCTGCAAAAGTCAGAAGACATGCTTCATTTGTTCTGCCAGTCACGACCCTGAATCATGCTCTGACTCTAAGTTCTGCAAGCATTGTGGTGGTGATCGCTCTCCAAATTCAAAAACGTGCCTGCGGTACCAGTTCGAGCAGGAAATCATTTTGCTCGCAGACAATGAGCATATTAGCTATGGAAGTGCTTGGCATCGGTTGTTGACGGCCCACAAACACCCTAGCACCAAATTTTCAAATGTCGTCCGAGGGTTTCTATCTCATCGTTTTGACGGAAAGTCCCCTCATCTTCCTCACACTACTACTAGCAGCACTAAGCAGAACAATTCTCAGTCCCCCGCCAAACCTCTTCCAGCTTCTGGTGACAAGTCCTCTCCTGGTCTTTTAACTTCAGATTTGCATTCATCCCAAGCCCTTCGTGGTACTGGTGTTGTCTCCGGTAAGGGTCCATCATTTTCTCGGTCGTCCTCTGCCCAGTCATTGTCATCACATACTTCAAAGGCCGTCAGTAAGCACAGTGTGGTTGCTCCCTCTGAGCGGGACCTCTCTCGAGCACTATCGTTGTCTCCTCGTACTTCAAAGGCCGTCAGTAAGCGGAGCGCAGTTGCTCCCTCTGTGGGGAAGCACTCTCGAGCAATGTCGTTGTCACCTCGTCCTTCAAAGGCAATTAGAAAGCAGAGTTCGGTTGCTCCCTCTGTGAGGGAGCACTCTCGTACTCCGAATGCAAAGGCTGACAATGACTTCACTTGTTCTCCCCGTTCTAAGAGGTCCCGGAACTCTTCTCCCCCTACGGATACTGGTGTTATGCTACTGTCCAATAAGTTCTCAAATCTTGATAAGGACTGTCCACTTGATGACCGTTTGATGGATGCTTCTCCTTTACCTTCTGTCTCTGTAGTGCCTGATTCAGCTGTCCATCCCCTCCCGAGGCGACAAAAACCTGTGTCTGTTTCGTCTGAGACTTCCAAGTTTCCAGTCACCAAATCCAATGCAGACAAGTCCGTGAGGAGCAGTCATCTGTCCTTGCACCCTTCATCTTCCCAACCGCATAATGGAAAGGTTGGAGCTCCTGTCATTAGCAAGTAATGTTCCATTCTGACATCCTGCAATGGAACTGTAAGGGTCTTCGCTCTAGGTCTGAGCAACTAAAAGTTCTGATGCATGACTTTGATCCAGGTGTTGTTTGTCTCCAGGAGACCATGTTGGGCTCTGAGGTATACAATCCTGGGTTGAATTATGTCTTTCACGGGTCTCCCCCTCCGCCAGGTAATCGGGCGCATGGGGGTGCAGCAATAATTGTTCACAGGTCTTTGCAGCACTCTTTGGTTCAGTTGCAGACAACTCTCCAAGCTGTTGCTGTTACAGTTGTATTGGAATATTCACTCACGGTATGCTCCTTGTATCTTCCACCTCGTGGTGGTTTCAGTAAGCAGGACATCGAAGACTTAATCCGTCAGCTTCCTGCTCCCTTCCTCCTTCTTGGGGACTTTAACGCCCATAATCCACTGTGGGGTGGTACAATTTGGGATGTTGGTGGGAGGATTATGGATGACATACTCCAATCGTATAATATCTCGGTTTACAATGATGGCTCTGTGACTTACCACAATGTCTGTAGCGGAGCTTCCTCCGCTATTGACTTGAGCTTGTGTTCTCCTTCCATCCTTATGGATTTTCATTGGTCAGTAAACCCTTTTCTGCATGGAAGCGATCATTACCCAATCCATTTAAAGTGTGTGAAAAATGTCCCTGCTTATTCCTCTCCTAGGTGGAGGGAGCGGGAGGCTGATTGGTTGAATTATAAAAATGGTATACTTCTGGCTACGCCTTTCGAGTCCTTCTCTAGTCACTTGGAAGCCTATGATTATTTTGTTGCTGCAATTATAGGCAGTGCCCGTGAGGCCATCCCTATGTCGAAAGGTAAACCGCATCGACCTGCGGTCCCCTGGTGGAATAAAACCTGTGCCATACTAAGGAAAATTACGAGGAAATGTTATCGGCGTTACAAGACCAGTGGCTCAGCTGCCTCGCGCCAAATTTACCAACGTGCCATGGCAAAGCAACGTCGCTGCTTTCGACAGGCGAAGCGGGACTCTTGGATATCTTACATCAACGGCATTAACTCCAAGACCCCCTCTAGGGTTATATGGAGGAAAATTAGAAAACTTTCAGGCAAATTCATCCCATCTCCCACTCCGACATTGAAAGTACGTGGCGACCTCCTTACTGACCCTGCTGAGGTTGCGGAGACCTTAGGGAGGCATTTTGCTGATGTCTCCAAGTCCTCTCTAATATCAGGGAATGGTATTCCTGACATGCCTCCACCTTCTTCATCTTCTTGCAATGCTGCCTATAATGCTCCATTCACACTCAGGGAACTGGAAGACGTGATGTCATCGATTACCTCTACGTCTCCAGGTGAGGACAACATCCTCTATTCAATGCTCACAAATTTGCCTGTTGTGGCTACAAAGTTCCTCTTAAAGATTATTAACAAAATTTGGGAAACGGGCATTTTCCCTGCCTGTTGGAGAGTTTCCCTCATTATCCCCATCAGCAAGCCAAACAAAAATCCTCTTTTGGCTACCTCCAATAGGCCTATCGCACTTACAAGCTGTGTTTGTAAGATGATGGAAAAGCTAGTTAATGCAAGGTTAATGTGGTACTTAGAATCCGAAAAGCTGCTTTCTCCTTACCAGTTTGGGTTTCGGAAGAACGTTCGACACTAGACCCCCTTCTGATCCTCTCAAATAATATCCAGCAAAGCTTTGCCAACCATTGTCAGACTATTGGGGTGTTTTTTGACCTTGAGAAAGCGTACGACACAACCAGGCACACTAGTATTCATCTTCAGCTGTCTCGATATGGAATTGAGGGAAATATGTTTCGTTTTATCCGCTCCTTCTTGTCGGAACGCTACATTAAGGTTCGTGTCGGAAATGTTGTATCCAGTCCTTATAGGCAAGAGGAGGGTGTTCCCCAAGGCAGCATTCTTAGTGTCACCTGTTTTGCAGTGGCTATCAATGGTGTTCTCGATCAGATTTCCCGCCCTGTGCTGGGCTCCCTATATGCTGATGATTTGGCAATTTGTGTGTCCGGCTACGATGCAGTTGAGATTAGTCATCACCTGCAAAAGTCCATAAATACTATTTGTCGTTGGGCTGATGATAATGGTTTTTGCTTTTCACCTTCCAAGACTGTTGCAGTCCGCTTCACTAGAAGCACACGCCAGGAGGTTGTCCCACACTTAAAGTTAAACGATGACATCATCCCTTTTGAGAAGGAGGTTAAGTTTCTGGGCATGATCTTTGACTCTCGTCTCTCTTGGTCACAGCACATTGATTATCTGAAGCTTAAAGTTAAGAAATCATTGAATATCCTTAGAGTGGTCTCTAGTCTTCACTGGGGTGCAGATAGGAACTCCCTTATCAAGCTCTATAACTCTTTATGCCGATCACAGATTGACTACGCTTGCCAAATTTATTCCTCTGCCTGTAAGACTAAACTTCATGAGCTTGATGTGCTCCACAATACGGGTCTACGAGTGTGCTCTGGTGCCTTCCGCACTTCCCCTGTGGAGAGTTTATACGTAGATACAGACCAGCTTCCTCTGGACTTACGTAGGCATGAGTTAGGGCTTCGCTACATTGTGCGAATCAAGAGCAGTCGTTACACCAATCCTCGTGTTGATGTTCTGTTGCAATGTGACTCGTCAAAGTTCCGTGGCCCAAGAGCCTCTATACCTTTTCAGATTCGTATGCTACCTGTGGGTGACGCATCACTGAGGGAGCAAAAGATTGAACCAGTAAGCTACAGCAATCTTCCTCCTTGGCTCATTCCGAAACCTAATGTGTGTCCCAAAACCATATGTAGCAAAACCTATTCCGATGCAGAAATTAAATCGAAGTTTTTGCTCCATGATCTCCACAGGGATTCAGTAAAGTTGTATACAGATGGCTCAAAGTCACAACTTGGTGTAGGTTTTGCTGTTGTCCATAAAGGGGGTGTACGCATTGGACGGCTTTCAAACAATGCCTCTGTTCTTACTGCTGAACTAACTGCTATCAAGAAGGCTCTTGAAGTGGCTTACTCAATGCCGGGAAAGACGTTTACAATATATTCAGACTCCTACGGAAGCTTGACCGCCATTAAGCAGTTTAATACATTCCATCCTATAATAAGGAAGATTCAGTCTTGGCTTTGGCGCCTGGCTGCAAAGTATAAATTGGTTTTGTTCTGCTGGATACCGTCTCATGTTAATCTTTATTGAAACGAGTTCGCTGATAAAGAGGCAAAAACCGCATGTTCTCGTCCTTCTGTAGGGTATAATAAGGTTCCCTATTCTGATATGAAGACCGTTATCCATAACTTTGTTTGGTCTGAGTGGCAGGCGAGATGGGCTTCCCCCTCCCTGGCCAATAACTCGAAGTATAAAGAGATCCGGCCTTTGGTCAATGCCTGGTCATCCTCTTCTCAGGCTTGTGGGGTTTTGAGACGAGGCTGACTAGGCTGCGAATTGGCCATACGCGTTTGACTCATGGGTTCCTACTGGACCGAGGGGTCCCACCTCAGTGTGACATCTGCCATGTCACAATAACTTGCAGACATATTTTATTGGACTGTCCGATCTATGCCCGTTCTCGAGTGAAATTTTTAACAAATATGAGATCCCTATCAGTTGTTTTAGGTAATAGGGCAAATGTTTCTAGCCTTATGGCGTTTTTAAAGGAGACAGGGCTGTACTACAAGCTATGATTAGTGTTGTCATAGTTATGTTTTAGGGCTTGCTGTCTACATCTGTTTTCATTTTACCTACGATTTTGTATAATTATTGTATCGTAGTTTTCCCCATTTTTAAACTCACTCTTTTAAACCATCATCTTTCATACTTCACTCATCAAAGCGCTGAATGACCTCTCAGGTCCCAGTGCTTGGCCTTCAGCCTAAACTTCATATTCCATTCCATTCCATTCACACACACACACACACACACACACACACACACACACAAATCCCATTTTGCCCCAGGGCTAGGCCATCATTCCCGACGTTTAAGGCAATGGTAACCAGCCTCCCTCATCCCTGAGTGTCATTACGTGAGCAATAAATCTCCAACCTGTTGAGGTGTGTGGTATGTTGGAGGACTGCTGGGCCTTGATAACAGGCTGTAAAGCCTATGCCCAGAGTTGGACACATAAAAAAAAACACACAGACACACACCCTCAGATGGAACTCATAGACTCCGCCTTAACCCACACACCCACCAGGCGTCATTAATTTACGGTTACCACACAGCATAAGATATGATTTGGTTATATGCTTACCATATAACCATATACTGTACAGTATAATTGACATGATGCAATAATCCACGTTTTTATTTTATCTTATTTGTTTATTTCTTTACATGCAGCAAAAGTTATCGTGTACTAAAAAATATATATATATATATAAACTCAAGAACGGTACCGAAATTTAATAGCAAGAAATACCTTACTTAACTCAGTATATGCACATAAATTATTCATTGAAAAACCAATGATTTAGCGGCAAAATTCTGTACCTAAAATTCAACATCAAGTAAATATGTGACGTCACTGGAGGCTTATGGGATGGGGCGAGTTGGTCGAAGGTGAGCGATGAATTTATTCTTTAATTACGGTGTTATTGTGATGGTTTAAATGGTTTTTCTCATATATATCAGTTTATTAGCTTCTTGTGTTATTATGTAGGTGTATAGGTAGTTGATATAGAGTATATTATTAGCCATGAGGAGGACATAAAATGGGGTTCAGTCCCAGGCTGCCAGGGGTGGATGACGTGTGTGGCTCCTCGCTTGTATTTAGATGAATTACTGCCTCATTACCTTATTCGGAGTGGAATGGTTTGCGTCAGAAGTAGTTATTGGGCAGCAAGGTGTCATAAGTCTAGTAATAATGACGTAACTGGGGAGTATGTGTGGTATTTGGGTATAGTCAACTCGACGGTAGAGGCACATACTGTTGAAGGCTATTTCTTCAATACATTTAGCCATAAAATGCTGCACAAACGTGTGTGTAATGTTCAGTTCATTGCTCAATGCATGTAGGTATTTATATTCAGAATATATTAACAATTCAGTGTGATTTCTGTTGGATCAGTCAGGCCTAGTGTAAGCCTAACCCAGCAGCTTCAGCCAGAGGTACTGCAGTACTTTAGTTAATAGAATTTGGATATACAGTATTCAGTTTTGACCCTAATAGTTACTGATCTGAAGGAAGTCAGGTTGCCTATTTGCAGGCAAATTTTATATTCCAGGGAATGTGTGGAAAATGTCTATCTATCTATCTATCTATTGCCAGACGCCATAATCCCGTAAGGGGTGGCCATTTGATTCTGAGTTATTTGTTTTACAGGGAGGGGCACTAACCCTCCACCAACCCACTCGTTGACACGTAGGGAGCACGTATGGTTTGGTTATATGGTTACCACCCAGCGTTGTAAATGGTTTCTTGGTTTACAAGAAACCATTTGGCTTGTCACTCAATGTAAAGCCACCTGTAAAGGAAAGAAAAGCAATAAGAAGTAACAGGAAAGATGGGAGAAATAGGAAGAGAGGAGGGCAGGCTCAGAAAGAGAATGATAAAGGCTAAGGAAGAAGTAATTTCATGAAAACCCTTGTCAGTTTGTGAAATGGATTTTATTTAACTTAGGTTGGGAATATCTCCATTATATTAGTATAAATGAAGGTTGTAGTTAGGTGAGCTTAATATACAGTATTAGGTTAGTGGTGGCCAGAATCAGAATCCAAACAAGATGGGGGAAGAGAAGAAGGGAAGGACAGGAGGAAGTATTTGTAACAAGGAGGGTGGAAAAGTTACAGGAGGATGGAATAAAGGCTGAATATAAAAGGGAAGTGGAGGAGCAATTGGGTAAATATAGATTGGAACAGATGGGGGACGTGGAAGGTGTGTGCAAGGTATTCACAGAAGAAATCTGTGCAGCGTGTGAGGTGGTGTGTGGGGTGAAGAGAAGACGAAGGGGGGTTCAGGGAACAGCATGGTGGACTGAAGAGGTGAGAGAGGCTGTGGCACAAAAGAAAGCATATAATGAGTGGATGAGGAACAGGGGCTTCGAAGAAGCTGAGAGACAGACGAGAGAGTTATATGTAGAGAGGAGGAGAGAGGTGAAAAGATTAGTAAGAGAGAGTAAGAAGAGAGTGGATGAGGAATTTGGAAGGAATTTGAGTGTAAAGTGGAGGGAATGTAAGAAAATGTTCTGGAAGGAGGTAAAGAGAGCTAGATAGGGTGCCAACGAAGTCAGTGGGGCTGTGAAAGATAAAAATGGTAGATTACTAGTGGAGAAGGTAGAAAAAGTAAATAGATGGAGAGAACACTTTAACCCCTTAACCGCGGGTCGTCACTTTCGTGACGGTTGGGCGCAATGGATCATACCGCGGGGCGTCACTTGAGTGACTCTGTATTATTTTTAATTCGCCCAGGCTTTCAGGTGGTGATTTGTATCATCTATCAGCACTGCCGGTGTACAACAATAGTCAGAGCTGTTAATGTCATCAGTACTCCCATCCATTGTTAACAATTTAGCCATTTTCCCCCATTCTAGACTCCCCTCCCTACCTCCCCTCCATTACCCTCTCCTGTCGTCTGCTCAGCCGCTCTGCGCTAAGTAAATCTTCGCTGGATTTTTCCAATGTTTTCATCCATTGAAAAGAGACCTATGCCCTATTATCATCCACTCACTTGATGTAGTGCTGCCTACTTCTTCCTTAGCCTTTATCATTCTCTTTCTGAGCCTGCCCTCGTTTTCGTTTTCGTTTTTGAAAGCTCCAACATGCTTGCATGTGTCGGCCTTGGTCACCTAATGGCGGCTCTCAATGCTGCTCGATCTCTGGCAGCCTCCCTATTCAGTCCCTTAACCCTTAAGTCACACTTAATGACCTCGTCCCATGTCTTTCTCGGTCTACCCCTCCCCCAATATTAACACTTCTCACCCTCTGTACCCAATTATCATCCCCCATCCTCTCCACATGTCCAAACCACCTCAGCCTACCTCTCCTCATCACAACACCAATATACTCCAGTCCCATCCTACCTCTCAACTCTTCTATCGTAAACCCAGCCCCCCCAGGCCTTGCACGCAAGAACGCACTGCACATCCACCTAATCATTGTCATTTCTGTACGTTTAAACCTGCGAATATCCTCTTCCTTTACTGCCCAGGTCTCACTACCATACAGCATCACACTCCTAACACATGCTGCATACAAAGACCCCTTAGCACGTAAGGAGAGTCCTCTCAATGTCAGAAGACGCAACAGCTCCCTGAACTTCTTCCAACCACTTCTCACTCTAGCAACCGAGCTAACTCCAGCCCCACCTCCGGCACATAACATGTCTCCCAGATAACAAAACTCCTCCACACACTCAAGAGACTCACCTGCAAGTTCAACGCTCTCACGCCTAACAATCTCCACCTGCTCTCCCCGACACACCGCACACATGAAATCAGCATTATCTCACAGTCTACCTCTAATATCACTACATCTCTTGTGCACCCATCTATCACAAACACTGCACAAGATGGAATTACTTCCCACACCCATGTGGCAAACTGCACATGACCACTCTCCCTCTCCTCTGATTGTACCGCCACCAACCCTAGATATCATCACTTTTGTTTTATCTGCATTTACCCTTAAGCCCTTGTACCCCATACCATCTCTCCACTTCTTAAATCTTTCCTCAGCCTCCCCTTCATTCTCAGCAATCAACACCAAATCATCAGCATACAACATCTCCCATGGGAGTCCATCTCGGAAGTCACGTGAGAGGGCTTCAAGCACCATGATAAACAACAAGGGACTCAAAACTGACCCCTGATGCACACCAACATTCACGGGAAACTCATCACTCAAAACTCCATTCACTCTTACCTGGGTGCGAGCACCCACGTACATGGCCATAACCACCCTAACCAGCCACTCTTCCAACCCCAGCTTTCTCATTGCCCACTTCACCACCTCTCTAGGGACTCTGTCAAAGGCCTTTTCCAAATCAACAAAAACAAAATACAATTCCCTTTTCTTGCCNTATCACAAACACTGCACAAGATGGAATTACTTCCCACACCCATGTGGCAAACTGCACATGGCCACTCTCCCTCTCCTCTGATTGTACCGCCACCAACCCTAGATATCATCACTTTTGTTTTATCTGCATTTACCCTTAAGCCCTTGTACCCCATACCATCTCTCCACTTCTTAAATCTTTCCTCAGCCTCCCCTTCATTCTCAGCAATCAACACCAAATCATCAGCATACAACATCTCCCATGGGAGTCCCTCTCTGAAGTCACGTGAGAGGGCTTCAAGCACCATGATAAACAACAAGGGACTCAAAACTGACCCCTGATGCACACCAACATTCACGGGAAACTCATCACTCAAAACTCCATTCACTCTTACCTGGGTGCGAGCACCCACGTACATGGCCATAACCACCCTAACCAGCCACTCTTCCAACCCCAGCTTTCTCATTGCCCACTTCACCACCTCTCTAGGGACTCTGTCAAAGGCCTTTTCCAAATCAACAAAAACAAAATACAATTCCCTTTTCTTGCCGATATATTTTTCCTGAAGCTGTCGAACAATTCACTCTTTCTCTAATCATACCTTCTAGAACTCTATCCATTACTTTCATTATCTGATCTAAGAGCTTTATACCTCTGTAATTTCCCCTTTCCAGGGCATCACCCTTTCCTTTGTACACATTTACAATTACACTCTTCAGCCAATCATCTGGGACAACACACTCATATATAATCATATTTATCAGGTCAGTGACTAACCTCACCCCAATATCTCCTGAGGCCTTCAACATTTCAGCAGTCAACCCAGACACACCTGCCGCCTTCCCCACCTGCATCCTGCCTATTGCCTCAATCACAGTAGCAGCGTCAATCAAAGGCCAAGGCCCAAACACTGGATCAGCTGGCTCCAAACCTTCCCTATCCCAAACTCCTCATTCAACAACCGGCTATAATGCTCTCTCCTTGCATCTTTAATATCCTCACTGTTTACCGCTACCCTTCCTTCATCATTCTTCTCACACTGCTTGCCTACAATGTCCTGATTATCTCTCTTCACCTGATTTTCCACCCTAAAAACCATATTTTTCCTTCCTTCATGATTTAGATTATCAAGTAAAAGTCTCTGTGACTCAGACTTCGGCCTGGATACCTCTCTTCTAGCCCTGCGCTTGGCAGCCAATTACTCCTCCCTGTTACCACCCTTCTTCCATTCCCGAAAAAGCCTTCTTTTTTCCTTAACTGCAGCTTCTACACCCTCATCCCACCACCAAGTTACTTTATGTCTTGGTGGGCCTCTTGTCCAACCGCATATTGCATCGGTAACTCTCAAGAGGTTGTTCTTAAGGGCTCTATACTGTTCATTAACGTCTCTATCTACGGCTTCCTGTTCAGCCACCACTCTCCTCATCTCACTATAAAAGGCATCCCTTACTGATTGGTTTCCCAGCTTCCATATTTTCCTCCTAGGTACATATGTCCTCCTTCTCATCATTTGTTCCTTAAGCACCATGTCACAAATCAACAGTTTGTGCTGCTGCACAGACTCCTCGCTTCCTTTAACATCCTTCACTAATCTCCTATCAACCCTCCTGACCAGAAAATAATGTATCTGACTACTATTTCCCCCGGACTCGTACGTAATCAATCTACTCACTCTTTTTCTAAAATGTGTGTTGCACACAATCATGTCCATAGCCTCCCCAAACTCGAGTATTCTTTCCCCTTCCGCATTCCTCACACCATATGCACATCCTCCATGGACTCCTTCATAACCCTGAGCTGCTTCACCAACATGACCATTTAAATCCCCTCCCAGAACCACTACCTCATCATCACGCATACCGCTTACTACACATATTAAATCATCCCAAAATCTATCCTTCTCTGCGTCATCCAATCCTGCCTGTGGAGCATATGCTGATATAACTGAAATCGTCACCCGTCCGATTAAAATTTTCACTACCATTATCCTATCACTTACTCTCATGACATTCATAACATACTCCACCCATTTCACTTACTCTCATGACATTCATAACATACTCCACCCATTTCTCCGCAACCAACACACCCACACCCCTATATCCGTCAGTTCCCCCCTGCCAAAACAACTTATAGTAGCAATCCTTCCCAGCAATCTTTCTGGCTGATCCACCCCTGTACCGGACTTGCTGCAAACATGCCACATCCACCCACCTCCTACTAAATGCCTCAGCAACTTCCCCCGCTCTTCCCCTCAAACTTCCCACATTCCACGAACCCACCCTAAACCCCCTGGGTGATTTGCTATCCTCAGGCTTGCTTTGATGCATATATTTGTACTTGGTCATAGTCGGTAAGATAAAGGGGGGTAAACATCCAAAGGCCCAGCCGATTGCACAGTCCTAGGTCCAGGCAATGGATCTGGGACCCCTAGCCCACCAGCTTACTAGTGGCTGTGGTAGTGGCCTCGGGGCACCCTGCCTAAATAAACCTAACCTTAACTGGCCCGCTCATTTCACGAATTTCCAAGGGATTTCATGAAATCACTGGTTAAACAAATTCCCTGAAACATGTATATATGACAAGGTATTTGGCCGGCCAGTATTCCTCTTCTCTAAGCAAGAAAAGTAGTGACTATTTCATTTCCTAGACCTACCAGTGGATCAGTAGCTGCTATCCTAGGGAGAGAAAATAGGGTAAGATGGAAGAAACACCAGCATTACTGCATTTCAGTTTCAAGCTAAATTTTCCTTGATTTTTTCTGTCTTATAAGCTATAGGCCAACTACACCAGCAATGAGGATTTGGTTCAATGTCCAAGGGATATTACGGGGGAAAAGTGACTGACCCAACCAAAAAACACCTGTGCCAGCCAAACCAAAGGTAGACTGCCATAATCTTCATTCCTAACCAAATACTTCACTGTACTCACTCAGCAACCACAGCAACAAGAAACAGTAGGTTATAGCCCATAGTGTTATAGAAAATCTGTGAAAATAGTCATTTTGTGAATTCATTAGTCAGTCTGTGAAATGAATTTTTAGACCAGGATGACTCTGGTTACATTTCAGTGAAAGTCAGGTTAGGTTTGGTTGAATATGGGTAAGGAGGATTAAATTTGGTTTAGATTATGCTCTGTCCAACTTACTAAAACCTAGTCATAACTTATTAAACAAACCTATACAGTACTAGCTAGACCTAACATTACTCGAACACTATCTAACCTAACCTAACCTAACCTATCTATCTATTGCCAGATGCCTCAATCCCGCACGGGGTGGCCACAGACAAATTGCCTCCATGTCGCTCTATCCCCTGCCATTTCACTACCCTGCTCCCAACTCACACCCCCCTCTCTCATGTACCTCTCCACTCCATCCTTCCATCTCATCCTCGGCCTCCCACTCCCTCTCGCCCCCTCCGCCTCACTCACATACACTCTCCTTGTCAGTCTTTCACTCTCCATCCTCTCAACATGCCCAAACCACCTTAACGTGTTTCTCCTAACGCTTCCTATCACGTCCTCAACCACACCACAACACTCCTTCACTTCCTCATTTGTTAGTCTGTCTCTCCATGTGACTCCACATGCTCCTCTCAAATAACTCATTTCCACTGCTCTCACTCTTGACTTCCGTCCTTCCAACAGGGTCCAAGCTTCACTTCCATATGTTAGAGTTGGTATCACAATACTGTCATGTAACAACTTTTTGACTTCCATGCCCACCTCCCTGTTTCTTATCACTGCTTTCAACGAACCAGCAACCTTCCTTCCCTGCTGTACCCTTTCAAGCACTTCACCCTCCAGACTTCCATACTTACTCATCACATTGCCCAAGTACTTAAATTCACTCACATTCTCCATATTCTCCCCATCCAGTCTCACTGTACATTCACTGGCTTCACTTCTCTCGAAGACCATCACTTTACTCTTCCCTACATTCACCTTTAGATTCCATTTCTTACACACTCTCCCAAACTCATCTATCAAGCCTTGCAGCTCCCCTTCGTCTTCACTCAACAACTCAGTATCATCTGCAAACAACAGTACAGGGAGTTCCCAAACACTGCCCTCTCTCACTAGGGCTGCTCCAACATCCACTGCCCAACCTTGTATCTCTTTTATAACCCCATCCATGTACAGATTGAACAACCATGGAAAAGCATGTGGGCCCAACAATGTGAGCACCAGAGTACTGAAGTCATGTGCTGAGCAACTAACATTCTCTTTCCGGACGCTATTTCAGGCGTCAGTTGACCAAGGTAAAGTCGCAGCCCTGTGGAAATTATCAAAAATCATCCCTGTACCAAAAACTCAAACTCCTAAAGTTAACAATGACTTCAGGCCTGTGGCACTCACATGTGAGATATTTAAATGTTTTGAGAGCATTGTCAAGAATATTTTGTGCATGCATATCAATGGGTACAAAGACCCACACCAATTTGCCTGTTCACCTGATAGAAGTGTACAGGATGCTGTTCTAACCATGAACCACCAAATAATTAGCCACCTCGAAATCTAGACTCCAGTGTTCGCATACTATACGTTGACTTTAGTAGTGCTTTTAACACTTTTTAACCCCACTTGCTAATTAACAAGCTCTTAAATATGAATGTAAATAGTAACCTTATTTCTTGGATCCTTGATTACCTTTTAAACCGAACACAATTTGTCAGCATATCAAATATTAAATCTGATGTTTTAGTCACAAATACGGGAGCTCGCCAAGGATGTGTACTTTCACCTGTCTTATATACCATATACACTAATGATTGTCAGAGTAACTTCAGAAATGTTACTATTATGAAATATGCAGATGACACTGCTATAGTTGGGAAAATAAGAAATGGTGGTGACAGTGACTATCTCAGCCAGGTGAATCAGTCTGTTTCATGGTGTGAAAACAATTTTTAAATCTTAATGTTTCAAAAACTGAGATGCTCATTGACTTTAGGAAAAATCAGGTCCCCGCAGCACAACTTGTAATAGAATCTCAAACTGTAGATAGAGTGGATGAGTATAAATATCTAGGAATCATGATTGACCTAAG
>JAGKTI010021620.1:0-12021 GCA_018397915.1 Birgus latro | reverse complement strand
CCCCCACCCTTACCAGGATCCAGAAGAAGACATATTCATAAAGGAACTTAATCCCTTCACCCCGAGGACATCAGCTGTATTTTTGTTCTTGTTATTCACAGTTTATTAACTCTTTCTGTCTGAGGATCTGTCGTTTATATAATTTTCTATCTCCAGATGATTTTCCTCAGTTGGGGAGGGGAAAATCGAACTAAGAGAAGCAGGACAGAGTGGCCTGTAAATAGCGCCCCTCAGTCTGCTGGTGTGGGCGTGGGTGTGGCAGGGGGGGGTAGGAAATGGAAAAAACAAATAACTCACGGTCCATACAAATAGCACTGAGCCGTCGCCACAAAACACAAGAAACAAGAAATCGCCCTTTATTAGTGCTCAGTACGAGAGTCTTTCCTAACTTAAAAAAAAAATCTTAAGGTTGTACGAAAAAAAATTGATGTGGTATACTGGTAGGGACTAAGCTGTGGAGGATTTGTGAATTGGACACCAGAGATATTAGTACAAGATGGCGCGGGTGTAGCGTGTGGTGGTGAGAGAGAGAGAGAGAGAGAGAGACAGGCGATCCATATTTAAGAAAAACATAAGTGAAAAGGCGACAGACGCGGTACATATATTAGGAAAGGAGCTATAAATGAGAGAGAGAGAGAAGAGAGAGAGAGAGAGAGAGAGAGAGAGAGGCTACAGAACAGGTGATCATCAGACCCTTCACAACGATGACGTCACTTCCGTCTTATTCCTGCCACCACCGAACGATTTTATCAGAAAACTTGCCCAATAAAAATGAAAAAAGAGGATTTATCAGGGTCCATATTTTGTATATTTTCCTGGACTTAACCCCTTCCGTCCGGTGGCGCATTTTTATTTTACTTTCGCCATTTCCAGACGATTTTAGTCAGCTTCAGAGAGAGACTTTTCGATGGGGGGGGGGGGGAGGGGACGGCTTTCAATTACTCTTTTCAGTAACAGAGATCTATCTGTCAATCTATACCCCGACGCCCTAATCCCGCAAAGGGTGGCCGCAGACAGAACGCCTCCAAGTCGCTCTGTCACCCACCATTTGACTGCCCTCCCCCCAACTCGCTCCCCCCTTCCCTCATATATCTCTCAACTCCATCCCTCCATCTCATCCTCGCTCTCCCCCTCTCAAATGAAATCGTCTGCTCTTTGGTTGATTAAATTGATACGCGTCATCGGGCTGAACGGGTTAGCCAGTTCATTATGCCCTTTTTCTTTATTTTTCTCTTTATTTTATTACCTCCATCCAATTTAAAGAGGAAGAAGGACATTTCGAGGGCAAACTGAGGGCTTTAATCTAAATAACACAGGAGGCTTCGTAATAACTACTCCTTAGCGATTTATTTCGTTTATTACACTTTGACATTCTTTGGTGTGCTGTTTATATTGGTTTATTGTCACCATAGGTTTTATCAACAACGTACAAGAGGATGTTGAGGAGTAACGTGCAGAATAAATCGCTGCGTAAGAGATGTTATGAAATACAGAATCACTCTGAGCCCGATAGCTTCTAAAATTCCTACAATACCCCCCCCTTTTTTTTTTGTAAGCTTAATCGCTTTCCAACAAAACCTTATTAAAAAAAAATTGCGGGAACGAGACGATTTTATTCGTCAGGAAGAACAGAACATATTGAAGGAGTTAATGAAGGATGTATGTAATGCCTCCAACTCGAAAAGTCACTTCAGACTTAAATCAATTACTCGGGAATATAGAAAGGATAAAAATAAGGTGCAGTGAGAGAATGCAACGCCTACATCCACCAACTGGTCTAAGGGTCGGGAAAAAAAAAATGTTTGACTTTGCCCTGTAATCTTGACCTTTATCCTATTGTTCTAAAAATCGACAGGTGTACTGCATACCTGTCCCTCAACCCCATCACGAAGTCTGGTTAAAATCTGGTGAAAAAATGTAAGAGTATTTTTCTTTTTTACAAACACACACACACTGGTTGAAGAGTGACCTTACCTTGTGACCTTGATCTAAAATTATTCTCAAAATTGAATCACAACTTTTTTGCCTGTTCGTTAACTCCTCCACCATGTTTGCTTCAGATCAAATAAAAACTGGGAAGAACTCGCCCTGTAACCTTGGAATTTGACCCTTTGCTGTAATCTTGACCTTTGACTGATTGTTTAAAAAGTGAGTCCTTTTGTCAACTAAATTTTAAGTTGACCCCGCCTTGTTACCTTGACCTTTGACCTACTGTTCTAAAAACCAACAAGTTTACTCCATGGCTGACATGAACCCATCCACCAAGTTTGGCTAGTATCGTATGAGGCGTCCTTGATTTCTTTGTTCTCAAACTGATTCTCGTTATTGCCTTCACCTGAAGCTTTCCACCAAGTTTGGTCTAAATCGGATAAAAACTGCTGAAGTTGATTATGCTATGACTTTGACCTTTGAGCCCTTATCTTCAAAAATAACAGGTTAGCCCCTTGGTTAATTCTCTCTCTCTCTCTCTCTCTCTCTCTCTCTCTCCCTCNCTCAAAAATAACAGGTTAGCCCCTTGGTTAATTCTCTCTCTCTCTCTCTCTCTCTCTCTCTCTTACACCCCCCACACATACATCGATTAAATCAAATACATGTTCTCAGGCGAGTTGTACAATGATCCCTGACGAAAACATTGCACAGGACACTTGTTTATCGTATATCATTGCTGCACTGAAGATTTATTGGAGATTCATACACACATACATCCATAAATACATATTTTGAATAGATAGATAGATACATGGATGGATACATACATAGACAGATTGATAGATAGATATTATATAGATATGATTCTTGATAATATATCAGTATGTAAACTGTCCCTCTCACTTAATCATACTTCCGTCAATCCCTTTCTCTCCTTACCCGTCTCCGTCCCTCGTCACTCCCTCCCTCTTTCTCACTCTCACACACAAACACCTCATCGTTCCTCCTCTCTTTTCTTGGTCTTCCTTAGTGTTCATTTTCTACCCTCTAATCTCCTCCTCTTGATCTTCTTAATTATTTTCTCAGCACACTTTTTTACATCGTCTCCCTTCCTTCTCTCACTTCTTCTGTTTTTCCTTTTCCCTTTCTCATTATCTATGCGTTTTCATCCTCCTTTTCAGCGTAATCTTTTAATAGCATAATCCTCTCAATTCCCGCCATCTTCCAACATAACAACACAGACATGGAAAAACAGAATTGGATTGTATGCCGCAGTAACTCCTTCATTCAGTATCACGTCTTTTCTTTTTCTTGTCGCCAGATGATTTATTCAGATTTGGAGAGATCTCTTGTAGTGAAGGAGATAGGGACAACCTCCATTAACCCCTTCACCCTGAGGACGTTTCTTTCTTTTCTTGTCTTTTCGTTTTCTCTTTTTTCTGCCATCAGACTGTTACATATTACAAAATTCCCTTCTTAATGGACGAATTAATAAAGGTCAGATCTAAAACTCCAGTTGCAATGCCTCTCTATAGGTGAATAAAATCGTCTGGAGATAACAAGAATGAATTAATAAGCCATCTTAGTGGAGTGGCTAACCCTCTGAGCGTGATGGTGTCTTTATGTTCATAGTTTTTGCAACCGTAAACCATTAACTCTACTGGAAGGGGGAGATTAGGCGTAGAAAAGAAAAGGTAATTTATAAATATACTTGTCAGTCACACTAGTGACCTACGTAAGAAGTTTTCAGATTTAAAAAAGTACCAAATAGAGGGATGTGTTCTAAGTTATAATGCTCGATGGCACTTCTTCCTTACTTTTTTTTTTTCCCCCATAAGGCACTTTAATATTGTCATGTAATCATTTAGTCACCTAATTTATGTGTAAGAAGTTATACATAACGTACAAAAGAATGATATTTTATTCAACCCCATGGCGTCCTTTTCATGGTATTCAGTTTTGGGCGACCCTTTAGCACTGACTGCATAAATGAAGGCTCTTTCTTTTTATCTTTACTCCCACAAGGGAAAACAAAAAACTCTTCTAAGCTTTATATAATTTTCCTGAGGTAGTGAGAACAAAGTTTACACGCTTTGAATACGTCATCTTATTATAGGGGTTAAAGTGTGTTATGCAAAAACAAACCGCTAGGAAAGAGGTGCCAAGAGAGTACGGCCTAAACTCTCCCTGCATCATGTAAAGGTACGTAACACTTTAGACCTCTTCCACACACGTGAGACAGGAGAAACTCGTCCATCCATCCATTATCCCACAGAGGCCCTGGTCAGCGTTCAGCAGTACAGATTTATAAAGCAAGATGGACCAGTTGCCAGCCTTTGAGCGGAATAACGTTACCGATAAATACTAATTAATCCCGGGAAGTCGACCTTTACTTACAACATCCGATTCAAGCGCCTTCACTCACTACATCACCAGGTATCTGTCAAATCTGAAAATAAACATGGTATCCAGAGGCTTCATATAGTCTTCAAGAGGTGGTTCCTGGGGTAATTCTAAGATACACATTTTTTATGAATATATGTCTGATTAGCAGTGAATATGAGGTAAAGGTTATTTATATTTTCACTGTTGGTAATGGAGATATATATTTATATGTATATCTATCTATCTATGTCTATCTGTCTGTATCTATCGATCTGTCTGTCTGTCTGTCTATCTATCTATCTATCTGTCTATCTATCTATCTATCTATCTATAGGTATACACACACGCACACACAATATTATACAATGCTTTATAATTTGATCTGACAGTTCGTAATGTATTTGTAAATTTTTGATTATGTTACTGTCAGCAAAAATAAAGCAGTGAATAATATAGGTTGACAACAGTTGATTACAATGGATAATTACGATAATTTGTCTCATTACCACCATTCATATTTAAATACCCATCACTCCATAACCGTTGCGATTCCGTTGTTCATGTAATATTAAGTCTTAGAATATCGCCAATCACCACCTGAAGTTAGTATACCAAGTCCTGGAATATCCTACAGTACTAGTTAGCGATTCAACACCTGTAGCTCGAGGACGTTTGTATTTTATTTTTCCTACCGTCAGACGATTTTTCTTCAGATCAGAATCGCCCCTGGTAGTGAAGAGATCATTAAAGGAATTGTCGTACGCATCCAGTTCGAAAAAAAAAAAAATCCTCAGCTGGGTAAAATCGTGCTGAGGCAACAAGAATGTGACTTCGCAGTGAAGGCCTTAACAAAAACTTGGATAGCTAGGTTTGGCACTGCAGTGAATAAGTGAAATGGGAGCGTCATGATTTTTCCTTGACAATTTTCGTTCCTCCATTGTATGCAGGTATTAGCAAGAAGCAGATCAAGACAAAACTATTGGCTCACTCTCTGTACCTAAACTTTGTCCAAATTTTCATATGGTACCGTACCTTACTCCACGTAGCTCAGTGGCAGAAAAAGGCACTGCTATGACCCTTCACCCTCTCCATAGCACTTCTTCGTGACTAGCATCATACTCTAGTGTTAATATATTGTTACAGCTGAGCATTGAAGGTAGAGAGATGGCAATTGTAGACAAAGTGAAAGTGAAAAGGGTGCAGTGCGACGCTACGGGTTCCACTGTAACACAGTTATTTGCAGGGAATGTACGAAGAATATTGCAACAGGGCTTTTTTTTTTTAATTGACTCATATCTCTAACCCCCTATACGCTCTGTTGATCAGGGGTCAGTTAGACTAGTAACCAAGGAGACTCATTCCTGCTGGATAACTTGGGCTCACCGAATTTCACGCACCCACGTGCCCACGTGCATACTTAATATTTATGATGTGGGAGAGTGGACCAGTTCCATCAGGTGAAAACAGATCGACAATAGTGCACCTGTTAATAGAAATTCTGAAACACCAAGAATACCAACACTGACTAATATCTGGCAAAAATATTACCATTGTTCTTTTACCTTTGCTTTCCTCACATTATATGCCTTTTGCAGTTTATATCACTTAGCTCCATAGCACCTCTTCATGACTAGTGCCATCTCCTGGCGTTAATCTGCTATCCCCACTCAGAACTCAAGATGGAGAGATGGCAATTTCAGATCAACATAAAGAGTATAATAAGTTTGGTAAGGGAAATGAAGATAAATTTTAAACAATGACGACAGAAACGAAATTTGTTGCGGCTCAGACTAAGTAAATAGAGTATCAGTACTATTTTCAGCTGTTGGCAAGGGAGCACAGGCGAAAGATAAAATACGAGTGTGCAATTGAAGGCAAATTTCTGCAACACTTCAATATTTCTTGCAGAGGCTTTCATTTGTGCAGATCTAGAGCAATAATTGATTTCCCTGT
Organism: Birgus latro; assembly: GCA_018397915.1. NCBI lineage: Eukaryota > Metazoa > Arthropoda > Malacostraca > Decapoda > Coenobitidae > Birgus > Birgus latro. The sequence continues at coordinate 5,754 of JAGKTI010021620.1, read as the reverse complement.
GCATTGTTAGGATGTACGATGATGATGATGATGATGATGAAGGAGTGGTAATGATGATGCTGATGGGGTGGCAATAATGATGATGATGATGATAATGAATTCCAGTACCATTTCTCTCAATGTAGACTTGAGAATAAAAAGTTCACAGTAGCGGTATCAGCCAGTCCACAGTCCCTCTTTCAGGCAATGTGGATTTGAGGTATTGGAGGGCACGATGGTAGGCTGCCGTGATTCAGATCATTTAAGCCGTGGGAAGCCAGCCTACGTCCCTGGCGATGGGCACATATTAGGAAGACCGTCCACAACCTCGAATGTGAATCTCAGCGCTTCTACACACACACACACACACACACACACACACACACACACACACACACACACACACTCACACACACAGACACACAAACACCATCCTTCTCCTCACTTCTCCGTCCTATCCTCCCACATCGCCATCCTCTCTGTTCACTTTCCCTCACTCTTCCAGTTTGTCCAGCCACTTCTTACTTCTTCACCCTCTTCCCCTCACTTCACCTTCCCCACCTCCTCCTCCTCCTCACTTCTCCATTCACTTCCCCTCACTCCTCCACCATCTCCACTCCTCTCCCTCAATCCTTCTCCCTCTCCACCCACATCTTCCCACTCCTCCATTGTGTTTACTTCTTTCCCTTCAGTCCATCAGTCTTCCCACTCACGACCCCGCAGTCCACCGTCTCCACCCACTTCCCACACTTCTCCACCCACTCCTCACTCATCCTTACTCCCCACCTATTCACTCCCCTCACTCTTCCACTTTCTAATCTCTTTCCGCCCACTCCACTCCGCGTTCCCCATCCCCTTCCTCGGCACCCCCTTCCACGGCACCCCCTTCCTCCTTTACTTCCTCTGCCTACTTACCCCTCACCTTACCACCTTCTAAGACCTTTCCACCCACATCTCCACCCTCCCCACCCACTTCCTCTCGCCTCTTCACCCATTGTTCCTCAATTTACTGCCCTACATTTCATCATCTTCACTCATTTCCTCTCGCTCCATATTCCCCATCCCCTCTCCATCCACATCTCCACCCTCTACACTCACTTCTCCACCCTCTCCACCACTCCTGCACCACCCACGCTGCACCTGGGCGGGGAGGCACAAACTAGGAGTCAACACAACAGCCTCCACTCGTACCCTGGGGCCGAGGGGTTTTATCTTAGCCTGTTTGTTTACCTTGTTTACAGGTGCAGTGGTGCCGAGTTTGAGATGACAGCGAGAGGGTTAAGGCGTTTAAGATTGTATGAAGGGATTGTGAAGGGATTGTAAGAGGGAATTGCAGTGTTTGGGATCACATTGAGAGGGTTGAGGTGGCTAAGCTTGTAAGAAAGGATTGTGAAGGGATTGTAAAAAGGGATTGTAGAGTTTGGGATCACAGGAAGAGGGTTAAGGTGGTTAAGATTGTGTGAAGGGATTGTAAGAGGGAATTGCAGTGTTTGGGAGCACAATGCGAGGGCTGAGGTGGTTCAGATTGTAAGAGGGGATTGTGAAGGGATTGTAAGAAGATATTGTAAGTGTGTGAAGTGGGTTTAAGTTAGTGTGTTTGTTTGGCGTGTATAGTGTTGCAGTTTGGAGTCACAGTGAGAAGGTTAAGATGTTATGAAGAGATTATGGGAAGGGATTGCAAGAAGGGTTGGTGGTTACAATATTTTTTCTGAGTATGTTTGTTGGCCTTGGTTACCGGTGCAGTGTTGCAGAGTTTGTAGTTACGGCGGGAGGGTTAAGACTTCTAAGATTGTACGAAGGAACTGTGAGACGAGATTGTGAAAAGGACTCAGAACTGTTTTATTTTCGCCGGCTTATTTATCACATTTAATTGTGGAATGCAGGTGGGTTGGGGTCAGAGCCAGAGGGTTAATGGTGTAAGATTGTATGAGGAGATTGTAAGACAGGACTGTAAGAACATTTTGAGAAGGAGCTGTAAGGAGGCAGTTTGAGAGAGGTTTTTGTCGTTGCCTGTCTGCTTATCGTGTGTAATTGCGGAATTCAGTTGGGTTGAGATCAAGACAAGAGAATTAAGGGTAAAAGACTGTAAGAAGGGATTGTAGGGACTGAGGGGAAAGACATGTTTAGGAGCTGCGGTTGTAGGAATGGGTTTCATTTCAGTCTGTGTATCTGCGAGTGAGATTGTATGTGAACCTGTGAATTATAACAGTGTGGGTCATGGCAAGGAGGTTATGAGGCTAAGTTTGAAGAAAAAAAAATATACTGTATATATATATGGCTGTGGGAAGGGCCTGTGTCTGTGCATTTGTGAGGGAATATGAGGCTTTATTTTTCCATGAGACTTTTTCCTTCGCATTTTTACGGGTGCATTGTATACCAGGGTTTGAGGTCACAGCCGGACAGTTAAGTAAACAAGTTTTCCACCCCTTCCGCTCATTCCTCCACGCTCTCCACTCACTTCTCCTCACTTTATAACTCTCCACTCACTTAATCTCACTCCTCCACTCTGCCCACCCACATATCCTCATTGCTCCACCTCTCCACCTGCTTACCCTCATTCTTCCAACCTTTCATCCCACTACAACCCAGTTTTTCCCATGCTTTCCATCCACTTCTCACTCCACGTACTTTTCCACCCTATCCATCCACTGTCCGTTATTTCGTCTTGTCCCCTAACCGTCTTCACCATAGCCAAACCATTTCTCCAGCACTCCACCACACACCCCTACCACTTCTCCACCGTCTCCTCCACCACCCACTCAGCATCTCAGCGGGTAGGCACGAACTTAGAATAAACACAACAGACCCCATTCGCATCCACGGGCCAGTGTATTTCTCTGTTTACAGGTGCAGTGGTTCTGGAGAGGGATCCCTTCATGCAGTGGTCCCGCTTTAGTCAGGCAGGTTTTCTGCTCGGCTATACATACGTTCCTAAACTCCCTCTTTATTCCCTGAAAGGTGGATGGGGGACTGCCAGAGGAGGAAATTTCAGTCTGTAGTCCACTGGGTACATACTTCTGTTGAACCTCTAGTTACATCTATTACTACACCGCTCATAGTGAATGGGTTAAAGAGGTTACGGTTGCGAGAGGGGATAAGGAAGGATCGTGGACAGAGACTGTGAGAGGGATTGTTTGTTTGTATGTAGTCAAGTTGGAGCCGCAGCAAAGAGGAGTTGGGTGGTTAAGCTTGTAAGGATGATCTGTGAGAAGGGAGTGTATTTGTTTTCTTTGTATGCTGGTGGAATGTAGCATAGGCTGGGGTAGAGCCAAAAGGATAAAGATGTAAGAGTTTAAGAAGGCATTCTAATAGTAAGGACTGTGGAAAGGAATTGCCGCATTAGAAAGGGATTTGGTAAGAGAGGGACTGTGGGAAGGGGCAGTACCGTATGCGTGTGTATTAATGTTTACATGTGGAATAGTGATGAAGAGGGAAGTCATGTCCTGGCATCAGTATAACCGGACGGCTCCGGTGCCAGGTTATACAGACGTCCCTCAGCTACTTCCCGTACCCCCGAAAGGAGGAGAGACAACTTCAGCCTGCAGTCCACTAGGTTCACATTCAGATGTACTGGAGCTATAACGTCTAATACTAATACTTGTGGAATGTACTCAGAATGGGACCACAGCAAAGAGTAGGATGGCAGATTGTAAGAAAGAAATGTAAGAAAGCTTATGGGAAGAGACAGTAGCTTTTCTTTCCTTTTTTGTATCGCGATTATTTGTGCAGTGTATGAGAATTGTGGTTACATGGAGTGCTTGGTGGTTATGACTGGAAGGAGGGATTGTGACAGTGGGAAGAGACTAAGAAAATACTACACATAGGGATTTCCAGAATGGGTTTTGGTTGTAGAATGGAACTGTTAGAGGTGAATTAATATTGGCCTGTATGTTTACCGTGTTTATCAGTGCAGTGTACCTGAGTTGGGGTCACAGCAGGAGGGTGAAGGTGGGTAAGGGCTGTGGGTGGAGATTGTGAGTAGGGATTGTAAGAATTGATTATGAGAAAGGGTTGTGAGTGTAAGAATGGATTGTGAGAAGATATGCGTGAATGGACAGGGAAAATACTATAAGAGACTGTGGAAAGGGATAACATGAAAGAATTGTCGGAAGATATTTTGAAGAGAGACTGGGGTAATACTGTAAGAGGATTCTGAGAAAAGAGAGGAAACATTGAGAAAAGTCTGTTAGAGGATTGGGGGAAGGGATTATTGGAGTGGCTAGTGGCAAGAAATTGTGATAATGGATTGGAAAAATAGTGAGAGGAAAGTGGGAAGGGACTGTATGAAAACAGCGAGGGATGAAGTTGTTGGAAAGGATTGAATTAGTACCGTGAGATGATTTCATAAGGGATTACGTGAATGGATGGTGAGATGAAGTTTTTATCTTAACCTGGTTGTTACCTCTGCCAACGAAGTTGGAGGAGGTTATGTATTCACCTATGTTTGTCTGTTTGGCCACACGATATCTCCAAAAGTTCTTGATGAATTTCAATGAAATTTTGTGGAAGGGTGGGCCATGGGCCAAGAAAGAATTTATTAAAAATGGGGGCGGATCCGGATCTTATGTATCCCTCATAATATCTCCACGGATCCGGATAAGGATCTTTTTTAGTGGCAGTGGCATTGGCGGAGGGATGCGCTCTGTGAGCGCTTTCTTTTTAGCTTGTGTACCTGTGTAATGTGTACCTGGTGCTGGGGGTGGGCGCCTTCATATGGTGGCACTGTTACAACTGGATGGTGGAGCTGTCTGGTTATACAAATGTACCTCATCTCGTTCCCTGTCCCCCGAAATGAGAATGTAGACTAGGTGGAGAGGAACTCAAGCCTGCACTATACCAGGTTCACATTCACCTGAGACTAGATTGCAATTATCACTACAACCTGTGCAGTCTGACTAAATTTGAGGTTACAGTGAGAGGGCTCAGACGGTTAAGACTTTGGAAAGGGACTGTGGTTTTAAGAAGGGATTGTAATGAGGGATTGTAAGATGGAATTGTGTTTTTATACGTTCGGTTTACTGGTGCAGTGGTGTAGAGTTTGGGGTTACAGCAAGAAGGTTAAGGAGGTTAGGACTGTGAGAAGGGATTGTAATTATGAGATGGGGCTGTGATTATGGGAAGGGATTGTCACTGAGGAAAGGGACTGTGATCGTGGGAAGGGACTGAGATTGTGGGAAGGGACTGTAATTGTGGGAAGGGATTGTAATGTAGAAAGGGACTGTAATTGGTGGAAGGTATTGTGATTGTGGAAAGATATTGTGACTGGAAAGGAATTGTGATTATACTGCCGGATTATGATTGTGATACGGGATTGTGATTGTGAAAAGGGATTGTGGGCAAACAGAGAAGACCGGAAGGAAAACTGACTGTATCGCTTTGTAACAATATTCTACTGTTTTATCACGCATACCGATGAAATATACTACGAGTTTCGAGCCAAAGGAAGGATTGTGAGAGGGAAGGGATTGTGAGAAGGGATTGCTATTTCCCTTTAGTTTTCATATTCACTGGCGCAGTGTTACGAGAAGAATGAGACTATATTGTGGGATAGTTTTGTTGTTGTAAGGAGGGATTGTGAGAGAGAACAATGGAATGAGATTGTTAGTTGTGTTTGTCACGAGAAGGAATTGTGAGAAAGGACTGTGAGAAGGGATTGTAAGAGTAGATTGTGAGGGGAGATTGTAAGAGTAGATTGTGAGGGGGGAATTTAAGAGTAGATTGTGAGGGAGGAATTTAAGAGTAGATTGTGAGGGGGGAATTTAAGAGTAGATTGTG
>JAGKTI010021619.1:0-10821 GCA_018397915.1 Birgus latro | reverse complement strand
ACGGTGTGCCACCTGTTGGCAGAAACATGCACGTTGTCTACAGCTAATATTCTCCAGTCTATGGATATCGCGGATCTCGGTGAGACGGGCGAGGCGACAGGACTTTTCCGCCGGCTGTATATCTAACCCTGTCCACTCATATGCTGATGATTCCATCCTTCACCTTTCCATTCAGTTCTCGCAACATTCATTTCAGCAGTTACTCCAACAAACAATGGATGAGGCTATGGCAAACCTAATGCCAAACTTGTCTCGTATCTCTGACTGGAGTAAAAGTAAACCTGTTGTTTTTAATGCATCAAAGACTCAGTTCTTACACCCATTATCCTGAAAAAATCTTGCACAGGAGCACCCACAATGTTTAATAATATCTAGCTCATTCCTGCATCACTGTTAAACATACTTGGGGTTTCCTTCACTCGGGATTTATCTTGGAAAGATCATTATTCATGTCTTGTAAAATCTGCGTCCAAGAGATCAGGTGTGCTAAGCCGCATCCGTACCTTCTTTACCACTGCACAGTACAACTGTCGTGTGTGGGGAGGCTCCCTACATACAGCTTTTCTCAACAAGGTGGAGTCAAAGGCTTTTCATCTCATTAGCTCTCCTCTTACTAGCTCTAATCAACCTTTGTCTCTTCACCGTGCTGTTGCATCTTAATCTCATTTCTATCGTTACTTCAATGGTCACTGCTACTCTGAACTGTCTGCTTGCATCCCTCCACCCCTACCACGGGCGCGTAGCAACCGTCTAGCAACAAACTCTCATCCCTTTTCTGTCCAACTCTCTAATGCATGAGTTAACCGTTAATTCCAATCCTTCATTTATGCTACAGGTCAGCTCTAGCACTGTCTCCCTCTGTCTGTATTTCCTACTTGCTATGATCTCCAGTTTTTGAAACGCAGTGTGTCCAGGTATCTCAAAATGAACGGATCTTGAAATTGGCTCTCTATCTTATTGTTTTTTTTTTTCTTGGAAGGAACGGTTTGCGGGCTCCTGGCTTTTGGTTCGTTCCTCCTTGCATTGAAAAACAAATGAAAGAAACTTAACTTGAAATAATGTGTCGGGCCGCAAGTTGCCTTTATTATGACCACAATATCGTCTGTCCAGCAACTGTTAAGATTCTTTCCGTGCACTCTGAAGTGTGAATCTCCGTTTCTTTTACTGACAGCAACATATTGTGAATCTCCGTTTCTTTTACTGACAGCAACATATTGTGAATCTCCGTTTCTTTTACTGACAGCAACATATCGTTCGATTTATAGTAAATATATCTGTCGTGCACGCAAAATGCTAACTAAATTAGGTTTTTGCTTGTCCAGTCGCACAACTAATCTTTCAAATGTTTCCATAGGACGATTCATTATGGAAACAGGAAACTATAGGCACTGATTCACTGATGGGAAGCTCCGGTTAATTACTCCCAACACATTTAGTTTATCAATTGCTTGCCTTTAATAATTTAACATATAAAAATATCTATCATAGCAACGTACTGATATCTTCTCCTCATGAATCTTCATGTAAACTATAGGAAAACTGATATACTGCATCATCATCGTAGATGAAATTAGCCTGGTATTTGGGGGTCGGTTCACAGGTCAACCCTGGAAACCTTGACACAGTAGCACCAAACGAAACTCTCCATGCATTCTCACTACAAGCTAGCATTGCGGGGAAGGATAGTAGGTATGAAGCAAAGTGGTATTTCACCCACCCAAATTGCAAGGGAACTTGGAATTATCATTCGCCAAACGATTTATCACTAGATAAGGAGGCGGAAGGAACAAGATAATCTCAAAGATCGGACAAAACCTGTAATCGCTTGGAAAACAACTACTGTGGATGATCAGAAAATACGAGCAGTCCCCTAAAACAAGCCGTTGACTAACGCCGTGGCAGAAACAGATGAACAAATCTTCAAGTGTCGTCAGAGACTATGACAAGAATGAACGAATAGGGTAACACCACCGGACTTCTGACACAAAGCCGAAGTTTACCGACCGATATCGCCTCACCTTCAGTTCGCACAGGAGCACGTGAACTCCGAACCTGACGTCTGGATGAGTCATATTCTCCGACAAGACTTCTTTCTCGTCTACATCGCATGGGAGACTTCTTTGCTGGAGAAGGAACAGCACAAGGTAACCATTATAACTGATTTATTTGACCTGTCTACATATCTGCAATAAAAATGAACTCTGTTATATCAAAATATTCACTGTTGTTGGCTTGCGATATCAGCCTTTTCAGAGTAGTTATTATTGATATACTGTCAACATAGTATTATCGATATGTAGGTCAGCACTTTCCCAGTATTACTGACAATTAGCAATAACAGTATTATTGACCTGTTGTCACCACTTTCGCAGAACTGATCAATTATTCAGTATTTACAGCATTACTGACCCGTTAAGTCAACACATTCATGGTGTTGTTGAGTTTACTCAACATACTTCCAGAAATGATGACCTGTTATAAGTTAACAGATCCAAATTACTGTTGACCTCTTGTGTAAGTACATTCACAGTATCAGTATACAAACTATCCTTCTATAAATATCAGACATTTACACCCGGAATAGGTGACCACAATTCTCCTTGACACCCAGTCCGCCTCTACTGTATCAAGGAAAACCTTCAGGCCAACTAACACCACTTTTACAAGTATTCTTGTACCTCCTTTCCAACTCTCCTTTACTCCCCTTCCCCTTTACTCTCTCATACATACTTGGTCAGTCTCGTATATCTCCAATTTCTCCACATGGCCAAACCGTCTGTGTGTGCTTTACTACTTTCCAACACGTCCATTATACACACCACAACATTCTGACCTCTCTCTCTCTCTCTCTCTCTCTCTCTCTCTCTCTCTCTCTCTCTCCACGTAACTGCATATGTTTCTCTTTAATAACTTAAAGACACTCTACCCACACATGACTGTCCTTTAAGTACTATTATTCTGAACAATATTTCATGTCCAACAGGTATGCCAGACGAAGCATTTACGAAGACGTGGGAAGTGGCTAGGTAACCATTAACATGTTGTGGTTGGTAAGGAAAGATTCACCATGGACGAATATTTGGATATACGGGAAGTCTTTGAGATAAGAGAGGAGGTGATGCTACCCAGTGTGCGGGCTTATGCACTCGCTTTTCCTGGGAGTATACCTTTAATGCAGGAAAACGGCCAGTCCATACTGCAAGAACTAAAAATTGGTGATTTGTGGAGCAGCCAGACATACAACTACTGGACTGACCCAGCAACAGCTGTGAACTCTACCATTGGAAATACCTGGGCAAACATCGGGTGTAGGAGCCTGCAGAGGAGAGACATCACAGCATTTAATGAATCGTGTGGTGATCGTGTCGGAAGTGATGAGAAGGAAGCTTCATCTTGTAGACAAGCTCGTTGCCTCCTTACCACAGCGGCTGCAGAGCGTCATCAACAACTATGGTGGAGTGTTTAAGCTGATGCTAGTTTTGAATAAACTATACTGTAACATTAAAAATTTATCTTCTTACAACCGGAATTAGCTGTAATAAAGATATCTCACCGTAGGTTCTGTGGATATATTTTCCTTCACCCTATTCACAGTATACCAGTTAACAGTGGTATATTTAAAAACAGAGGAAGTAGGAAATGAGAGTATTTGAACGTTGTAGCCTGCAAAGAAGTTTTATGGTTGATACAGTGTTTCGGTTTTATCATGACATCGTACAATCGTTCATATAACAAAGCAGTTAGTATTAAAGAAGTCCTCCACTCAGCAACATCTATCGCCTGTATTTAACTTGCCAAATGAGTGCAATGATGGTGGAGATGAGAAAAAGGAATTATCGTACCCCAGTTGACAGTAAATGTTGCAAGCCATTTTTGATTATTTGCCTCACAACACGTGTTCTGTCTCGTTTTTCACTGGACTGTATTACTGCGTGCACGGTGCCTCACAAAAAGGATTTATTTATTAACTCAGTGTTGAGGTATTCTACACATTACATTTTGCACACACACACACACACACACACACACACACACACACACACACAGTAGCGGATCCAGGATTTAGGAATGGGGGGGTGAGCTGTTTATCAATGTAAGGGGCGCCGAGCGCCGAAGGCGTGAGGCAATAAGCTAGGGGGTCTGGGGTGAGCGGTAGCTCCCCCAGTGGGGTCCGGGGCAGAGCCCCTTCCGCAAAATGCTTCTTAACATTTCACAAGCATTTTAAAAGGATTTTGGGGCAAATTGTGGTACTTTCATGGTGGTTAATAATTTATTTAAAACCTGTAACCAATAATTCGTGTTAGATGGAAACCAGTTACAGATCTCTACCGATTGATTGAAATTGGAATGTATTATAGATTCAAACAATTCTCTACTAATTGATCAAATTTAAAATATATATAGATTCAAACCATTCTCTACCTATTGGTCAAAACTGAAATACAGATCATTCAAACCATTATTTGTGTCACGAATTTTCTACATCGTAAAATTATGTAAAGTAAATTGTGACCGAGTGATTTTGCGGGAGGAGCGAATTATTATGAAATGTACAATGTTTCGCTCGTTCTCTCAAACCGTCCGCTTACGTGCTTGTTTTCCCATCAAGTTGTCAAAACTTTCGTCATTCTTCCGCGAGTGATTGTTTTTATATGCGGGCGGTGCATTCCTCTGAGCGGTAATTTCTGAATTATCGTTCCCGTCTCTGGGCCGTTACACCAGCCACACCCTTTCACGCGCTTTTCATGCCGTGTACTCAAAATCAGAGCTCAGTGTCGGGAAGCCGACATGCATCCCCTCGAGCAGGTGTAAGACACACAGCGGTGACAGAGGTGCAAATGACACCGCCTGCCGGAAGTGAGTTTAGGATGAAATGCGGACAGGGGAGAAAGAGTAGCGATTCGGTGTACAGCTGTGGGCAATAGGGAGATGGAATAAGGAAGAGAGGTTGAGAGGAAGAAATAAATAGAGGAAGGAGGAGGAGAGAGAGAGGAGTAGTGCGGGTGGTGTTGGTCGAGTTGTTTACACAGGAAAAGTGTTGGCTAGGCAGTTCAGACCGTGAGAGCGGGTGCTGACACAGCGAGTCTGGTAGGGCCTCTACGGTGGGTGAAGCGGGTGACATGTGGGTGACGGCGCTGGGTGAGTGGGTGAATCATATCACCCACCACACCCCACATGACTGCTGGCGAATATCGGCAACCTTCTGAGGCTAGAAAGGGGTACAGACCTCAGTTCAGACTAGAACTTGGCGAAGAGCAGACACAGAGAACCTGGAGGACGGTGAGGCAGCTTGGGGCGCTTGGTGCAGAGACGTCGCTGTATAGCCGAGAGTAAAGTTCCAGGGAGCCAGCATGCGAGCATTACTGGTAGTAAGTGAAAGTACATGCTTTGTGACCGCGGGTATAATCGATTAGCAGTGCTATTTATTTGTCTGTCGTCTGGGAAATAGTAAGGACTCCTAGTTGTCTGTGTCTGGGAACTAGTAAGGACTCCTAGTTAGAAAACGGAAGGAGTCTAAGAACTAGTAAGGACTCCTAGTTTGAAACGGAGGGAGTTAAGATTTTAAATGTTTAAGTGTGTTTTTCTTATATTGATGTAACAGTGATTTCATATATATGAATAACTAAAGAGTGCTATATATATATAACAGCACTAGTGAGTTTTTACAAGACTGGCTTTGCTTTATTAAAATAGTGTTAATATTCCAGTGATTTTAAGAGTAGACGTGTATGTGCGGTTTTTAGGTACTTATGCACGTAGTGAAATGAGGTGGGAATTACCTCAGAGTTATTTGTAGATTTTTGTAAATACTATTTTGTAATTAAAGCCTAGAAAAGCCATATTACTTTTTCACTTCTTCCAGTTCCCAGTTTTAAGTACATGTGTGTCGGGGCATTTTAGTGAAGTTCCCCCATGTCGTGCGTTACCTGTGTCGAGGCGGAGTTAAACTATGCTACCACTTAGTATTAAATACGGGAGAATTTATTCCCGAGAAATACCGTAACGACACCTGGGTAGCGGCACGACATATTGGTAGCAGCGGTTAGGGATCATCGTGCCACGGTGCTGCAACGTATTGGTAGCAGCGGTTAGGGATCACCGTGCCACGGTGCTGCAACGTATTGATAGCAGCGGTTAGGGATCACTGTGCCACGGTGCTGCAACGTATTGTTAGCAGCGGTTAGGGATGACCGTGCCACAGTGCTGCAACATTTTAGTAGCAACAGTTTGGGATCACTCACAGAGCTGCAACATTTTGGTAGCAGTGGTTTGGGGTTATTCCCAACTTTGAGTAATTAAAGGAAATAACTTAAGGGAACTGGAAGGAAGAAATAGTGAATAGTGAATATTCTTCTTTTTAATTGTTCTGTAAATGAGTGATTTTGATTGGGAGGACGTCCTAAACCCAGTTGAGGAATTACTTGATTCAGACGATTCTGACTCTGTTCCTGTAGATTCTGACTCTGTTTCTGACGACTCTGACGCAGAAGACTCTGACGAAATGGACGACAGGACTACAACACCTGTTAACCCTCATCCTTCGAGTACTACTGGGGCAGAAATAGCTCAGTTATCCCAGCAGCTATCTCAGGCGATCTCAGATAATAGTAAGAATCCCATACAACAATTGGGGGCCATGAAATATTTTTGTAGTTCAAAGTTTCGCTCCTCACCGGAATATCCAGGAAAGAGACTGGAGCCAGATGTTATGATCTGGTTAAGTGATATAGAGATGAGGACAAGTGATGCCTCGAAGTGGACTACAAAAGGGAGAATGGAGGTAGCTAGGACGTTTTCACTTGGTCCTGCACAAGAGATTATGGAGATTTTAATCCGGGACTCTAATGAGGAGTGGGATAGTTTTAAAGATCGCGTGAAGGCCCAATATTACACTGAAGAAAGTTTAGAAACGTTGCACCGGGAGTTGCTTACGGCGAAGCGGAACCCCGGGGAAATTCCACTTCACTATTTTTACAGGTTACAGAGCCTGGGAGATAGGATTGTGACGTTGAATCGTACTTTCCAGGAATCAGTGAATCTTATCATTGTGAATAATTTTCTGGACATGTTCCCAAAGCAGTATGTTGCACATATTCCACAGGGCAGGTACAGTAACCTAGTAGAGGTAGCGAAGGAAGGAGTCAAGTGGGCAGAGAAGACGAATTCGCCTCTGTCAGAAGAAAATGTATTAAAGGAAAGGAGACAGGGAACGATAGCTAGTGTCAACCCGAGTGCAGGCAGTGTTAGTGCATCGCCGAGGCCAAAGGTTCAGTCGAACACTGGAGCGAGAAATCGTACGAATGTGAATAGCGGCAAGGATGCTCAGCAGAGTTCACGTGGTTTTACTTGTCGGGAAAATGATGAATGCCGTCGGTGTGGGAAGTCAGGACATTTCGCCAAACGGTGTCGTGCAGACAGGCCCCTCCAACGGGGGAAATACGATCATTTGTCACAGGAGCAGAGGAGGAGGATTAAATGTTTTCGTTGTTTCATGACGGGCCATCGTGCTGAGCACTGTGCGGTCCGTGTGGAAAATCCTGGACAGTCGGTAGCTAGATGCAGGGAATGTCAGAGTACTACGCATAGTACAGACCAGTGTAATGGGAAAAGGACTAAGTCACCCGAGGAAGAAAAAAAAAAGCCGGACGAATCGGGTTGGGGAACTTAGTCGTCGTCACAACGACTGATGAAGTAGCGAAGCTGGCGGTGGTTAGAGGCGTGTGTGGAAGTTTACATTGTGAGATACTCCTGAATACAGGGGCTTGTAAATCTTTGATCAGCCAACAGACCTATGAAATTGCGTCAGGGCCTGATACTGATCTCCGGCCTTATCGGGGCGGTGGGTTGGTGTCTGCTAGCAGTGATGCAATGGACATATTGGGATTGGTGAATTTCCAGGTAGAATTAGGTGACAGGAAATATGATCAGGAATTTGTGGTAGTGAGGGACTTACCCTCAGCCGTTTCCATAATTTTGGGAGTTGATTTCATATTCGCACACAGCCTAAGTATCACCGCCAACCCGCTATGTATAAAAGTCGGGGAGGAGGAACTTGATTTGGTGACCGAGGGAGGGAGTGTTTCTCGTGTAGAGTTCAATTCTTCCTTTGTGATAACTGAGATAGTTCTTTCATCCGAGGAAACTGAGGAAGTGGATTTTGTGACAAGTCAGTGTGTCACGAATGGAACAGACATTCTGGAACCTTATACATATGGAGCAATAACGTTAAGGACAGCGTTAAGTGAGTGGGAGGTAGGAATGTTTACACCAAACACTGGTAGTTTGATTGCGGCGGTGTTATGGCCTGGTATTGTAAGTCCAGTGGATAATAAAGGAACAGGGGAAGGTACATGTTTTACTGTTGCGTATGCGAATTTAACCCCTGACCGGATAATTATAGATGGAGAATTTAAGGTAGGCTCTGTATCCCCATACGAGGAAGTCAGGTGGGGGGAGGAGGAAGTGAGTCCAGAGGGAGATCAGATCACTAGTGTAATGAGTGAGGATAGAATCCGGAAACTGTACACGGAAGTAGATCAGATGACCATTCCTTCAAGCCGAGAAAATGAAGCATTAAAAGGGCTAATAAGGAAACACCCAAGTGTGTTTGCACTTCCCGAGGACCCGCTTACAACCTCACCCTACTTTTATCATCACATATGTGCGGATGGATCGGTAGTAAACCGAAGGCCATACCGCATACCGGCAAAGTGGCATGATCAAGTACGTAAGCAACTTGAGGATTTACGTAGACAGGGGATTATCAGGCCTTCTCGTTCACCTTATTCTTCACCACTGGTACCTGTAGTTAAGAAGGATGGTGGTTTGCGGATCTGTTTAGATTTTAGACATTTAAATAAGCAGATAGTTACAGACCCTTACCCTTTGCCCAACATTGAGCATATTCTTTCACAGTTAGGTGAGAATAAGTACTTCAGTAATTTAGACCTGAAGCAGGGTTACCACCAGATATCTTTGGATGAGGAGTCTAGGCCTCTTACAGTCTTTTCATCACCTGAAGGGCACTGGGAATACTGTAACCTTCCTTTTGGATTAAAAGATGCGCCGGCTTCTTTCCAGCGTATAATTAATGAAGTCATGGTTGGTCTCACGGGAAAGATAACCCATACTTTTCTAGATGACATTATCACTTATGGGAAGACGTTTGATGCTCATGTACATAACCTAGATGAGGTCTTGGGACGTCTTGAAGGGGCAAAGTTAACTATTAAGTTGCCCAAGTGTAGTTTCTTTAAACAGGAGGTATCCTTCTTGGGTCATGTCATCACCACTGAGGGATTACGCCCTCAGCCAGAGAAAATCGGTGCAATCCAAGGTATTGCAGTTCCTAGTACTTTGAAGGAACTCCAGAGTTTCCTGGGATTAGTGAATTATTATCGCCGGTTTGTGGAAAATTTCTCCCAGATAGCGGCACCACTCACAAAACTTACTCGTGGGAAAAGAGAGGTAAAAAATACACAGCAGCGCGTGGAGTGGAGTGTGGAGGCACACCGTGCGTTTTGCAAACTGAAACGGAGATTAGCGGAAGATGTATTGCTAGCTTTTCCTCGTTTTGACAGACCTTTTGTGTTGACTACGGACGCCAGCGGTACGGCGATTGGCGGAGTTTTGCAACAGAAAGATGATCAAGGGTTCCTTCGGCCGTTGACTTTTTTCAGCCGTGCTTTAAACAAGGCAGAGTTGAACTATGCTACGATAGAGCAGGAAGCGCTGAGCATTGTCTATGGGTTGAAAGTGAACAGACCGCTTATCTTGGGTTATGAGATATTGATTCAGACCGATCATCGACCTCTTACTTGGTTGTTTAACGT
Organism: Birgus latro; assembly: GCA_018397915.1. Classification (NCBI taxonomy): domain Eukaryota; kingdom Metazoa; phylum Arthropoda; class Malacostraca; order Decapoda; family Coenobitidae; genus Birgus; species Birgus latro. The sequence continues at coordinate 988 of JAGKTI010021619.1, read as the reverse complement.
AAATGCGGCCTCAGGAAGAATCGCGAGATGGCAAATTCAGGTAGCCGAATACGACATCAAGGTTGAATATTTACCAGGACAACAAAATGTCGTAGCCGATGCTTTATCCCGGTTGAGAACGACTCAGTCTAGTGATGAAGATGAAGTTGCACTACTTGTGAGTTCAGGCACTGCGGAAATAGACACAATAGATTGGGATGTCACTGAGATAAGGCGACAGCAAGATTCACACCCAGTTTGGGGTAGATTAAAGAGTTATTTGCGGAATGAGACTACGGAAGTACCAAAATTGCCAGCAAAGTTAGACTGCTTTCATTTGTTGCCAGACGGTTTGCTCTATAAAAAGGAGAGTCGGTCATTTGGCATAGGGGAAGTATTCCAAATAGTAGTCCCAGAAGATAGCGTTCAGTCTGCACTTAGACTTGCCCATTGCTTACCGTTATCTGGTCATGGTGGAACCAAGGTTACTTTAACTCGCGCGAGAAGGTTTGCATACTGGCCTCAGATGGAGAGAGATGTCGGAGAATTTTGCAAACGATGTACCCAGTGTATACGTTCGAAGCATTCAGGAGACGCCCTAGGCCCGCTTCTGCGTTTCCCCGATGTCACTGCCCCATGGGTCAGGTGTCACATGGATTTGATTGGTCCACTAAATAGATCAGAGGAAGGACATTATTATGTCTTGACTTTCATTGATGCGATGACTCGATTTCTCGTCGCGGAACCATTAAAGTCTAAGTCTGCCGAAGAGGTGGCTAGAGTGTTTGTGGAGCGAGTCATTTGTATTTACGGAACTCCACAACAATTAGTCACGGATCGGGGAACTGAATTTGTTAACAAGGTGTTTCAGGAATTGGCACGGTTGTTGCATATGAAACATGTGAACATTACTCCTTATCACCCATCCTCTAATGGATTGGTGGAGAGGGCAAATGGCACAGTTATGCAAATAATACGAACTATGGTGGATCAGAATGCTAATCACTGG
>JAGKTI010021618.1:0-15649 GCA_018397915.1 Birgus latro | reverse complement strand
TGAGATGTTTAGCCAGACATAAACAGAGCAGACGTCGTACTACCTCCGATATTCATCCAGTCTTATATGATCTGACACTGACAGATTTTATACATAATGGCCAGGGTCACACGACGATTTTTTTTTTTCAAAAAAGATTTTGCTTAATTTGCCCGAAAAAGGAAAATCTGCCATCAAGGTCACACGAGTGGTTCGGCTCACGTCTTCCAGCTGGGGGGGGGGGAAAGAGAAAAAAAGGAGCACCGCCATGCGAGTACATGAGACGGACGTTAACAAGTGATTCTTACATTTACGAATAATAACATTAAAGATAACAATATTTCTCGAATATAATTTATTATCAAAATGTTGTTTTGAGGAGTGAACACCTCTGCGGCGTTGGCCAGAATGGCTTAATACAAACCAACAGTATGGATGTGGTGGCAACCTCCCACATCTCAAGTGTGTTGTGATTTCATTATCCAGCACGAGATATGCGTGTTTTGATGTATTAGTTTATAAATCTAACGCTTCACCATACCAAATATCAGCTGGATGGGTCATTTTAGCTTAACAGGGCTACCAAACTGAACATTTTCCCTTCCCTTCCAAGGCAATGTTTTTGGATACCGATGGAAATCAAAACTCCTTCGACGGGAAGGGAAAGTTTAGGGAAGATATTGTTTTTAAGAATACAGCTGTAAACCTCCTCATATTTCCCTGCACCTTGCCACGGGGAAGAACCCTGGTCCGACCCTGGCGAGGTGCTGTTTACCACAGGGGAGCGCCGGTTCCCTATATGGTGTACTCGTGTGTAGTGTACTGTACCTGTAGGACGTTCCCACAGTAGCACTTGCTTACCTGCTGCTGACGGGTCTGCTTGGCCAGACAGACCCCACAGCATCAATCCCTCTACAACATTCCCATCATATGTCTGTTTATTGTTCTTGTTCACTTCACAGGCAATTAAACTCGTAGGCTAACTTGCTGCAGTACTTCTTATTCTTAACTTCTGGTTCTTCACGTCCTCCGTGTATTTCTACTGGATGTCACTTATGGTCCTATTTTCGGTTTGTTTGCAACCGATGAAGCAGGGCCACTCCCACATCTGTAATGCTAACTCCTAAACTTCATTTATGAGGTAGGAATGCGTCTCCTTGTTTGTTATCATCATCACGATGTCCTTGAACATAACCATCCCTCCTTCACCCACCACGCGCCTCTTACATACCCCCACATTACTGCCTTTTAAAATCACAGGTTCCTATGACCCGCTCTTAGACTAATAAATTTATCTGGTGTTATGTCAGATAGAAAACCAAAGTTGTTCTGAATACGAAAGTCAATAGTACCAGCATTTAGCATCAGACTTCTATAACACACTCCCAGTTGAATAAGGTCATGTAGAGTTAGCTGCAATTGAGTACTCAGTATATCCTGATCATGAGTTAATATTTACCTGCACTTCATCAGCATCCCATCTACCTAACCTCTCTGCTGCTGTTCACTTTTCTCCTTTTCTTTTTCTCTGAGATTCTTCCTTTCTTATTCTCTCAACAAGTTCTCCATTGCATACACTTCGTTCACCCTACATGTGCACGACCTTGAGACAGAAGTTCGCTTAATATTTCACCTCTTCATTTTTTCACTCTCATCTAGGTAATATTTCTATGCTGAGACAGACTCTGCAAGTTTTTTTGCTCACAGATGATTCTCTTTGATATGATGCTTCATGGAGGAAGGAGACGGACATGCCCTGAGTTTGAACTGTATAAGACGCAGTGGAACAGCAGGCCAGCTTTTGTCCTTGACTGTAATTGCATATCAGTCTGTGCTGAGAGAAAGTATTCCCGATGGACAACCTACTCCCAGTACAAACAGCCTCGACTAAAGCTTTTCCCTCTTGCTAAATGGGGAGATCCTGGCACTGTATAAGATTCCCACACTACTTTCACTTTCTCTTTGTCTCCTTTCGCATTCAGATCGCCCATCACTATCACCCTTGCACTTGAGCGGAAACTGTCTGCTCAAGTGTTGTATTCCATGTGGCTTTCGTAGCACCTTTTCATTAGCAATTTATTCTGAACATTATACATTAGTATCCTCTTCCACGTTATTAACCCTCTCAGTCCTATGACGTGCTTTTCCATTTTATTCTTGCTAATTACAGACAAGTTTATTCGAACTGGAGTGGTTAAATCAGCCAATTCGAAAGCTGTCTCCCAAGCTTGATAATATAGCGTGAAGGTAGCAATAATTAAATTTAAAAAGCATCTTATTAGTAAAGGACGGTGTGTTAATAATAAAGGATGTAATTAGTATGGGGTGTTGTGTTATTAGTAAAAAAGGTTGTGTTATTCCGAAGTAAAGTGTTATCTCCATGTCGATATTGAAGAGATATAAGCAACTAGGCATGAGAAGGTTAAGGAGCCGAAAACAAAATAAATCGCTAAAGAAAATGTGCTACAAGGCTTCCCGAGCCACTTAGAATACATCCCCGATCATTCCTTTCTCTACATTCTCAGTTCCTTATCATCACTTGAGACATTATGCACACACCAACCATCATCCATATATTTACAGTACAGTTCTATATTTTCCCTTTCATCGGGCAACTCTTGTATTTTCTTCCATCTAACGTCAGACGATTTCATTCAGCCGGGAAAGAGTCACAGAAGCCTGAGAATAATAATATAATCACAACATTCTCATAATTGGGGAATACACCCAGTATTCTATTGCAATTAATTCTAGACAGATTTTCCTCTCCTGGAAGTCATCGAATCATGGGAGATTTTTTTTTTTATATATCTTCATTCCACCATAACTGAATCCCTTAAATCTGATGACTTAATTTATATATTTTTTCTTGCTAACTCCATATGGCATTAATCACCATACGACAGACTTTAAAAACGGAAGAGTTAAAATAAAGCGTCCGTGAATCCTGCTGATACAATAAATCGTCTTCCTGTAACCAGGATAAACGAAAAGAACCGGAATCATTTTTTTTTCTCTCTCTCACTCTCAGTATTCTTCATTCCTTTAATGTTCCACTTTCCCATCGCGAGCTGTTTCCACTTCCGGTCTCTCTCAGTATTATTCATTCCTTTCATGTTCCACTTTCCAGTTGTGAGCTATTTCCTCTCTCTCTCTCTTTCTCTCTCTCTCTGCTATTCAGTCCTTTCTGATGTTCAGTTTTTGCAGTCGCTAGCTGTTTCTTCTTCAAGTCTCATGATTGTGTCTCAACTCTCTCATCGTCAGGATAACTTTAGTCTAAGGGCAAGTATCGAAACCTGAGAGTGTCAATATCTCTTTTTGGCTCTTTAGTTTTACATTTGTGTTAGAACAGAGGTGACTGATGGATGAGAGATGGGTAAGAGGTGGGTAATCTTGCTTGAGAGGTGAGTGAGGATTGCTTGAAAGGTTAGTTAGGGTTGTTTGAGACGTGAAGGGCGGTTATTTTAAGGATGTGCTGCTTGAGAGGTGAGTGAGGACTGTTTGAGAGATGAGTGAGGGTTGCTTGAGAGGTGCATGGGTAGTGCTGGGTGGGGACTGTCTGTTAGATGAGTGGGGTTATTTGAGATATGAGTGGATATTGTTTGAGAGGTTGGTGAGCATTGTTGGAGCGGTGAGTGGGGATTGTCTGAGAGGTGAAGGGGATTGTTTGAGACGTGAGTGAGAGTTGGCAGGTGAGTCGGAATTGCTTGAGAGCTGAGTGGAGATTGTTGAGTGGGAATTGTTCAGTGGGGATTGCCTAAGAGGTGGATGGGACTGTTGAGAGGGGATTGTCTAAGAGGTGAGTGAGGGTTGTTTGAGAGGTGAATAGAGGTTGTTTGAGAGGTTAGTAAGGGTTGCTTGAGAGGTGAGTGGGGTTTATCTGAGAGGTGAATGGGGTTTGTTTGAGAGGTGAATGGGGTTTGTTTAAGAGGTGAATGGGGTTTGTTTGAGAGGTGAATGAGAGTTGTTTGAGCAGTGAGTGAAAGTTGCTTGAACGGTGAGTGAGCATTGTTTGAGAGGTGTGTGGGGGTTGCTTGAGAGGCGGTGAGTGAGAGTTGTTGGAGAGACGATAGATTTGCTTAAGTGGTGAGTAACAGCTGCTGGAGAGGCAAAAGGGGAGTGGGAAGTGTGTGAAAGAGAAATGAGAGGTAAAACATAGGCGAATATAACATGACTGACAGGTAGGCAATAAGTATGGAAAAGGATGTGAAATGAGTGAGGAATGAACCCTGCATTAAGACGTGCGTGACAATGAGTTAGTGGCGTATAATGAGTTAATTTAATCTGAGTGAGAGGTGTAAGAGGTAATTGAAGAGTAAAGATAGTCTGAGTGGGAGATGAGTAAAATATGAATAAGATTTTTACGGTAGAGTGAGAAGTGAACAATCTTGAGCCTCCGTAGCAAAATCCCTCATACTATACCTGTTACACTTCCCTTTGTTTGTCACCTCTTTACGACCTCCTACTTCTTTTCTGTCTGTTTATCCTCTTAATTACCTTCTTTTCCCGTAGTTGTCCTCTTCTCTACTGCAGTTACGGGAGGGGGAAAGGATGTGTACTTTGTGCTACCGGAATTCACTTATCATATTGTGTAGGTTAACTTCCGTTATTACATGTATCATGAAAAAATTAGCATAACTACTGACTTATGTATTTAGACATCATTAATTAGAATTTTTAATAATATAAACAAGGCAACACATCATCCTGCCTACCTAAGACCATCACTACTGTAGAAAATGAAATAGTAGGTCTCATGTTCTTAGGACTGGGGTGAGTGGGGGTGCATGAGGTAGATATAAGTATTCAACGAGGTGTATCTATATACATGTTGATCTCCTTTGTAACATCTCTTATCTTTCCCAGCACTGCTACCCTTGACTGTTTTTATTTATGCTAGGAAAATAGCATATGTGGTCTTAAGTTCGCAGGAATAAGCAAAGTATAAAATTATGAAGATAACTGCTGAAGATGTATATTATGGTGTAGGATTGAGAAACTGAGGGTAAAGTGAAATAAAAATTTATGAATCTACAATTGAGTAAAATGGGCAAATCTACCCTTAAACTGCGTTTTTCTTCACACGTGACCTTGAAATAACTAAGGTTTTGAATTAACTATATTCTACAATTTATGGTGAAATTTCTGGCTATTGTACATATCTCGGTACGCAATATGGGCAGAGTAAATGAAACGCCGAGAACTCGGACCATAAGCTGTCGACGCAAAGCGTCACTCGGTATGACCCCGTCAAGCCCTGCTCACGGACTCGTCATAAAACCAACATGACAGGATTCATTGAGGGTTGATATGAGATTAAATATAAACTAAGTCGACCCCATATGACTTTGATCGTTGACCCCTTGACCTTCTTGACCTAATCAGTTCATCGTCCCTTCATAATATATCACTGACGAAAAAGTTTGGTCAAAAGCCGTCGAGGGGTTCAGGAGATATCGCGCCCATACCTATATGACCTTGGTCTTTGACCCGATGACCTTGATGACCTAATCAGTTCATTGTCCCATCATACTGTATTACTGACAAAAGTTTGCTCGGAATCCGTTAAGGGTTCCAGGAGATATCGAGCCCACAACGATAAACTAAGTCGACCCCGTATGACCATGACCTTTGACCCCTTGATCTAGATGACCTAATCAGTTCGTCATCTCCTCAGACTGCGTTACTGACCAAAGGGTGGTGGAAATCCGTCAATGAATTCAGGAGATATCGCGCCAAAGTGTTACGGACGCTAGAAGCCACGTATGCACGCACGTACGCTCGAACAAACCAGTTACTTAATGCCTCCACTATAGATGAGGGGAGGTATAATGAAGCCATCCCTAAAAGATAGACGAGACATAGGTAAGACGCGGATAGAAAACAAGAGGTAAATGAAAGGTGGTGTGAGGGGTGAATAAGAAGCTTTCGAATCATTAGTGAGAGGTGAGTGAAAGGGGAATAAAAGCTGAACAAAGAAAGAGTTGACCATATGAGTGTGTGTGTGTGTGTGTGTGTGTGTGTGTGTGTGTGTGTGTGTGTGTGTGTGTGAGAGAGAGAGAGAGAGAGAGAGAGAGAGAGAGAGAGAGAGAGAGAGAGAGAGAGAGAGAGAGGATGACGGGAGGCACGCAAGATGGAGATTAATAAGCAAGGCGATCAGTGCCCGAGTACTTACATGCTACGTGTTAGAGATGGTTACTTTCTATTTCTTCCTTTCTTTGTCTTATATAATTCCACTCTTACCTCCTCGTCCAATCAGCTCGTTCTTTACTACTGTATTGCGCTCAGTTTCATTGTTTTCCATCCGAAATCTATGGACAAATGCACATACTGAGTTTTACGTATTTGTCCACACATATATATAAATCAGCATATGGAACACACACACACACACACACACACACACACACACACACACACACACAAACACACATCACATCACATCACAATAACCAGGTACTCTACTCCAGTCTCTTCTTCCGGTCCTCGTCACCTGCTTGGGCTAAAAATATACCTGCCATTACCTGAGAACATTACTCGTTGGGACAGCACAGTAGGATATAATGCTCACCAAAATTACACCAGGCTTAAAATAGAAACACCGGTGTTACCAGTCTGTGTGTTTCGTGTTACTGGGAAAACAGGACAAGAATGCTTCGCTGGAGCTGTAATCATCACTTTTCCCTAAGGTTAAGTAGCATCTACGATTTTGTGTCTATGGTTTTAGAAACGTGGCGGTTCCAGTTCTGCACAATGTGCTTCGTGTTACTAAGAAATATTGTAGATGGCATAGGAGACTACGTAACATCTCTATCTCAGCGATTTATGTTGCATGAATTACACCTTTTAATCCTCATGTATGTTACTGTAGCAAACTAAGCCGATAGTATAAATATTTGAATAGAATAACAGATAGTATAGGATGTAATATGCGTTATTCATCACTGAGGGACAGGTTCTCAGAAGTCTCCTGTGTCTTACAGAGAACCTTCTTAGAACGCATATCTGTGCCCGTTTGCATCGAGTGAAAATGTTTACGTGGAGTATAATATTTGAGAAATTTAATATTGGTTCCAGAGGAAAGACTTCTCTATATTTTAGGAGCTCCGCTTTTCTCTTTTACTTCGCTGTTTTGAGCATTATAATCTTGCTCTTCCTCTCGTTGTTCTCTCTTGTGCTCAAAATAAGGTCTACATTTTACCGGTCAGTAGAATGTACTTTCTCCATCCAGATTTCATCTGATTTTATTTCAAGTCTGGATTTGTCACCCCTAGAGCTGCAAAAACGTAACCTTGTACAAAGGACACGAACTTTAGAACAGTCAAAGGTCAAGATCAAAAGGTAAGTCCAGAATTCAAGGTCACAGGACGAGGCTAAATCAAGTAGTTTTGATCTGATTTTGACCAAACGTGGTAGAAAGGTTAATGGACAGCTAAGAATGGAGTTATTCGATTTTGAGAGTAATCAGTTAAACGTCAAAGTCGCAGGGCAGTCAAATGTTCAGCTGGTGTTACACTGAGTTTACTTCTTGTTTAGTCATTTATTTTAAAGCATATCCAACCCACAGCCAACAGTGGTGACATGTAGAGGTGTATGGTATGTAGGAGGATACTGCTGGGCCTTGATAGCAGGCTGTGAAAAGCCTTTGCCAAGAATCGGACACATAAAAAAAAAAAAAAAAGGTTCCAGGATCACGCTTCCCAAGTATCACCTTAAGGATGAGAATTCATCGTACATGTGCAAAGACATCATAGCGTTATGTGCCGTCCTTTCACTACTTTTGAGAACTTTTTACTTGGTGAGGGGGGGGGTGACTCCCCTAAAAATAATAGTGGAAAAACTTTATATAGTGCAAGACGAACTGTCCTGAGAAGATTCATTGAAATCCATTTTCTCACTTTCCCCTATTTCTGTAAGTTTTTAGGGGCTGACCCTCAAAAAATCACTAAGGGGAAAGGGTTACACGCCCCAAATATCGCATTATGGATAAGAGTCCACTGTACAACATGTACTAAGATATCAGCGCCTATCTGCCCTCCGTTCATTATTTGAGAATTTTTAATGTTGGTGATAAGCCTGATCCCCTCCCCTAAAAATCATTCTTGCAAAATTATATACTGTATAGTGGAAAACCTTCCCAGTAACCGGCAAAAATAGCCTTGAAGGAGCTAAAGCGCGCTCACACACACACTCACACACACACACACAAACACACAAACACACACACACACACACACACACACACACACACACACAAAGCCTGAATCTAGTGTAACGGTATAGGGCGCTTTGATAAAAGGATACCATCTTGCTTCGCAGGATTGATAATAATAGTAATAATAATAAAAATAATAATAAGCCAATACACAACGATGGCCATCTCTAAGCGGACCAAGCTTTGTCGGAGACCGGAAGTGAGTTTTGACACTAAAAATCAGTTCAACATGGAGGTCCTCCAGTGCAACATTTCACCTAAAAATCATGGCTCTAACTTAATAATCATCGGAGTCTTAGCATTTCGTGTGAGCAAGGTTGTAATTATAGGGCTTTTCATATTTTCTGCCCTTGATGACTTTTGATCACTGACCTGGCGGATATAAGTCATGCATGTACGAGGCACACTAGTAGTGCTTATTAACGTCTATAGGCATGCAAAGTTTCATTCGATTCCATCCACCCACTGAAGAGTACGGGAACTTGAAGTTCACGGAATGGCCCACCATACCGTTTTTGCATTTGATGACCTTTGACCCTTGACCTGGCCAGTGTAGCACATGGGTGTACACCAGATAGTTGTAGTACTAGTCAAGGTCTATAAGCATGCTTTCTTTCATTCAGTTCCATCAAACTGCTAGAGAACTAGGGGGGCATTTTTGAAAGCCGGTCTTGGTTGCCGGGGACTCTGAGGTCAACAGTCTTTGCAGGATTTCCGCTTGAAAACTGGAGGAAAGAGGGGAAAAATGGATGGCACGCTTCCGATAGGGAATGACCTCAAGATTACACCAAAAGAAGTCAGGGCTTTCTATGCCCATTAGTAATGCTTCTACAGCTCAAAACGTGAATAGTACGAAAAAAGCTGTTCTCGGCCGTTGCTAGGCAACGAGTGGTTGCCTAGCAACCAAAATCTTGCAGACACAACTAGGTCATAGGCTGGTCATTGTGTCCCGGATTGGTCAGAACCGGTTAATTATGAAAGTAAAGGTGCCTGCCACAAATGAAGAAGAAGACAAGAAAGAAAGAAAACACAGCTAACAATATAATGATAATAATAATAATAAACTGCCAGCTCCATGCTGCCCTTATTGTTAATTGTGTTTTCTTTCTTTCTTGTATTTGTTTTTTCTTGCTTTTTTTTGTTGCAGCCACTTCTACCCTTCAGAATTAACCAATTCCGACCAAAGCTGGACACAATTACCAGCTTAAGACCTGGTTGTGTCTGCAAGGTTTTGGTTGCAAGGTAACTACTTGTTGCCAAGCAACGGCCGAAAATACTGCTTTTTTTGTACTTTTCACGCTTTGAGTTGTAGAAGCATTACTTATGGGCATAAGAAGCTCAGGCTTCTTTTGGCATAATCTTGAGGTGATTTCCTAACAGAAGTGTGCCATCCATTTTTCTTATCTTTTCTCTAGTTTTTGAGAGGGAACCCTGCGAAGACTGGCCTCAGCGTCCCCAACAACCAGTACCAGTTTTCAAAAATGCCCCTCTAGTTCCTCAGCAGCTCGATGGAATTAAATGAAAGTTTGCATACTAATAGTCATTGACTAGTACTACAACTTTCTAATATTCACCTATGTGTTACATTGGCCAGGTCAAGGGTCAAAGGTCATCAAATGCAAAAACGGTGAAAATAGCTAAAACCACGACTATGCTAGCACAAAATGCTAAGGCTCCGAGATTATTTGATTCTACCCATCCACTGCGGCGTTAGGGAACTCGAAACTCACTTCCAGTCGCTGGCAGTTCACCTATAAGTTGCAACCTCTAGTGGACCATTCTGTGAATTTCAAGTTCCCTAACGCCGCAGTGGATGGGTAGAATCAAATGAAACTTTGTATGCCTGTAGAGGTTAATGAGTACTACAAATACGCTTAGTACAAGCATGACCTATATCCGCCAGGTCAGAGGTTAAAGGTCATCAAGTGTAGAAAATATGAAATGCGATAAAATTACGACCCTGCTTGAATGAAGTGCTAAGACTCTGAAGATTATTAAGCCAGGACCATGATTCTTGGGTGGAATGTTACACTGGAGTACCTCCACATAAGAATGACTTCTAGTGTCAAAACTCACTTCCGGTTGCTGACAAAGGTTGGTCCACTTAGAGCTGGCCATCGTCACCTACCAATTTGTAATAATAATAATAATAATAATAATAATAATAATAATAATAAACGGTTTATTGAAAAGTACAAGCAGCCAGAAGGTGAAAATATACAGTATATAAAGTTTGACGAGATAAATTAACAAATGTGTGTGTGTGTGTGTGTGTGTGTGTGTGTGTGTGTGTGTGTGTGTGGAAAATGATCTAATGAAAGGTGAGATTCTTAGAAAATGATCTGCTGGTAAACAATTAGGTAGACATTAAAGCTAGGCATTAGAAAGTTAACTGTTGTTCAGATGGTGCTGTTTGTAACGGTCCGTTTTGGCTCTGATGGGGACTTGTAGGATGTGGTGACGAACAGCTCGGTGGGTATCGGGAGCCTTAAGGGAAAGCAGAGTTTTGTTCACCCGCGCCGATCATGATGACTTTGGTAGCCTAGCAGTGAAACAGTACTAACTAGGCCAGGGTGAACGAGAACGAACACTGACTCTGATCACGTTGTCTGCTGTCAAAATAATAATAACTAAAATGGGGGACACTGCTTATGGTGCTGACTTTATATTGATTGTTGATTTAATGAAGAAACCCTAGTAGACTTAGTTAATTCCCTAAGACAGCATTCTTCTAAGGCACTTTTGTAATGCCTGAAAACAACTATGTAACTGTAATTTCAGCCCATACTATATATGTTAACAATAAAATTATCTATTTTACTTTCTTATTTCCTAATATTTTGACTTTCCTTCTAAGATACTTTCGTCTCAACTGAAACAAAATGTCATTAAAAGAAGTCAACGAAACTTAAAGCTCCTGCATGGGTATTTAGGTAAATTTCTAGAATTAATATGCCCATATGCTACTGATCTTCAGCAGTCCTAGGAACTTTCCCTTCTATAAGCATCCTTCGCAAAAGACTTTTTAACGTACATATTAAGTAAATAGGTGAGGGCCTTTCTTTAGCTCCTATCTCTGCTTCTATTGCATGTACTTCAAAACCAAACCTAAGCTAACCCAAACCAATTCAGTCCAACCAAACCTAACCTGACTTAACTCAAACCAACTCAGTCCAACCAAACCTAACCTAACCTAATCCAAACCAATTCAGTCCAACCAAACCTAACCTAACTTAACCCAAACCAACTCAGTCCAACCAAACCTAACCTAACCTAACCCAAAACAGCTCAGTACAATCAAATCTAATCTAACCTAACCCAAAACAACTCAGTTCAACCAAAACTAACCTAACCTAACCCAAAACAGCTCATTCCAACCAAACCTAACTTAACCTAACCCAAATCAACTCAGTCCAACCAAATCTACTCTAACCATATAAAAACCAACTTAGTCCAACCAAACTTAACCTAACTTAACCTAATTCTGAAATGAACTGATTAATGGATTCCTAGTGCCAGGTATCAACGACCATGTGGCAATAATTCAAAGCAAAGATATAAGATCAGCAATAGAACAGAAATGGAGAAAATGTACTAAGGGTCTTGGGAAGTGGTCTTGGCATTGAAGTAGTACTGGAATTGAAGCAGTCTTGGAATTGAAGCGGTTTTGGTGTAGAAGTGGTCTTGGCGTTGAAGTGGCCTTTGCATTGAAGTGGTCTTGGCGTAGAATTAGTTTTGGCGTTGAAGTGGTCATGGCGTTGAAGTGGTCATGGAATAATGTAAAAATGGTCTTGTTTTTAAAGTGGTCTTGGCACTGAAGTGGTCTTGGCACTGAAAGGGTCTAGGCACTGAAGTGGTCTGGACGTTGAAGTGATCTTGGCATTGAAGTGGTCTTGATATTGAAGTGGTCTTAGCGTAAAAATGATCTTGTCATTAAAGTGGTCTTGGCATTGAAGTGGTCTTGGCATTGAAATGGTCTAGGCGTTGAAGTGGTCTTGATATTGAAGTGGTCTTGGTGTTGAAGTGGTTTTGGCGTTGAAGTGGTCTTAGGGTTGAAGTGGCTTGGCGTTGAAGTAGCTTGGCGATGAAACATCTTAGGATTAAAGTGGCACGGCAATGAAGTGGCCTGGCGATGAGGTGTTTTGATTGGCCAGTTGGTTGAAAGGATTGACCCAAGAAGGGAGGAAGGGTCAACGCCAGTGGGAGGTCCTTAAATTCTTCATGCCATGACACTAAATGTCTAACATGAGAGGAGTAGAGTAGGCCGGAAGAAACGGATAAATCAGTAAGAGAGCTAGGACAGAAGAGATGAGGACGGTACAGCGGAAAATGTTTAAGATAAAAAGGCTCACAAGAGAGTTAGGACAGAAGAAATGTGGACGGTAAAGATGAAAGACTGAAGACAAAAAGGTCCCGTTTAGTAGCCTCTTACGGCAAGCAGGAATACTAGGGAAGTACTCTTTCTCCTTCCCCATTTCCAAAGGGATCTAATCTAATTTTAACATATTTAAGATAACGGACGGAGCTACAAGCTGGACAATCAGCTGGAAAGTACAGAAAAGTATATGTGTTACGAATGTGTATAAAAGAGAAATAGTTAAAAAACTGTATAAACTAAATGGTTAATATAAAAATTTCAGTGTCCGTTAGTTCGGTGTAATTCCAAAACAATACCAGTAACGTAATTTGCGACGAGTTTGTTTATTGTTTTGATAACTCACTACTGTCTCGCTAACTAGTACCTCTCCAACATGATTGCTTTGCTGGCTAGTGGACAGAAAGCAATGAGATCATGATCACCTATCAGATCGCAAGTGGGGCTCTTCATCAACGATCATGTTAGCTTGTAAGGGTAGGGTGAACGTAACCCAGGTGTTTATAACGTGGGTCACTGGCTAGTTTTCTACTAAACTGCAATGGACAGAAGGTGCAGCTGAGCGAGGACTTCACTCTAGTTGGTGAAGTTCGAGCAGAGGGTGAAAATCACTGCCCCCCCCTTTTTTTTTTTTTTAACCTTCTCGAGTTTGTTTCGTTGTATAATGTTGAGGGGTGATAACCAGACTGGTGAGGCGTAGTGTAGCTTAGGAAGAACGACCATAGTGTACTGATACGTAGGACCCGTACAGGGACTCCCAATTAACGCATTGTACGTAGAACAGCATGCGTAGTCTGTAGGAAGCAGCGACGATGGCTGAGTTTGTACTGATGTCCCAGCGAAGTTTGCCGTCGATGAGGATGCCCAGCAGTTTGGTGATGTGCACCACTTCCAGGGTATGGTCTCCGAGTTTGAGTGTCAGGGGTAGTGTAGGTGCTATGGCCAGGTCAAAATGCATGACTACGGTTTTGTTTCTGTTACTAGTAATGTGGCTGTCACGAGTCCGAGCCTGAAAAGTGTCGAGGCTGAATTGGAGAGTGTAATCTGGTGCAGTGTTATCGATGGCTGTGGCCATGTCTTAGATGTTCGTGGTCATAAGAAAGCTTGTAGCGTCTTCGTCCTTGCATCACAGGGATGGGATGTAGGTTCCAGTTCCAAACATCCTCTATGCTGCACTAGCATAATTATGTGTGTGTGTATGTGTGTGTGTGTGTGTGTGTGTGTGTGTGTGTGTGTGTGTGTGTGTGTGAAAACTATTCATTTGAAAGAAAAGCATTCGGTAACCGAATGCTAACTGCGTGCCAGATTACGCTGTTGGCCAAGTTCAAGATTTTGACTGGTACTTTATAATTACCCCTTCAGAAGGATTACCCCTTCAGAAGAAAAACATAGTTTCTATTTTAATTAAGGAGGGTTCCCTGTTAGAAAGGAAGTTGACGAAGTTTATATCTACCTTCGTTTCGGAAAGCCTATCTTAGAATAAATATAACTATCTTGACATAACAAGCATACACCAAATAATTCGTCACCAGAATCAAAAGGTTAAGTTCAAATTTTTTTCTAAGAATAGCAAAACGCCGCAACTCATCCCACATTGCGAGCAATAAAGCAAGGTAAAAAAAAGTCATATGTAATAAAAAACAGGTCAAATTGTACGCCAGTAAGGCAGGAGGGTGGGAATTGCGGGTCAGGGAGGTATTCACGAAGGATCTCAACCGTTGCAGTCCGATGATGTATCTTTTAACTTTCTTATCTCCAGAAAAGTTCTATTCAGCTTTAGAAATATTTTTCAAACTCTAGAGGTTAGGTATAGTATTCCCTATACGAGGTCTCTACTGAGTTAAATAACATCGTATGGAGGTAACAAGAACAGATTAACAATGCAGTTTATTACAATGAGGAGGTTAACAATCTCTTGCGATAAACAAGTGTCCATTGCAATTAAATGTGGTCTGATGCTATTTTATTGTGTCTTAATTTCCACGTTCTTATTCTGTTTTGCTTTGAAGTGTTGAGTGGTTGTATGAGTTTATCCCCTTGAATCCGAGTGACGTCTATTTTAGCTTATTCTTGCAGCCATCAGTCAATTTTACTGAATTTAGGAGAGGCCTCTCATATTAAAAGCGTTTATGAAGGCTAATCTATCCCCTCCAGGACGAATGGTCTATCCCAGTCTGAATAAAATCCCCAGAAGATGGCGAAAATAAATGAAAATTATATAACCCCAGGCTTAATCGGTTACAGTCAAGCATCAACTACCGCCAACATGGATAAAGAAAGTTTCAGAATACGTTTGCTGAGGTCAATGTCAAAATGGAGGCCAGCCAAATTGCAGTGCTGATTTCAAGGACAGATGATATTGATATTGAGCTGGGAGCGAGAATTATTATATGCAAAGTGGTATCGCCGTGAACCCTGCACTGATTCATCTCTCTCTCTCTCTCTCTCTCTCTCTCTCTCTGTCTCTCTGTCTCTCTCACGGTTATCACGTTCTTTTCCACTTGAACACCCTCTTCATCTATTCCTAATTTGCTATATTGCAGCTCTGAAATCACATCTCTCTCTCTCTCAACTCCTATCTAGCCCCCACACCTACACATGCAATACAAGCTGCACAGAGGTGGCATATGGAGATCCACAGAGTTCCGTACTTGCTCCAGTTATATTTCTGATATGTATAAGAACGATATAATAATCATTGAGACACACAGTTACTTAAATCTGATTGCAGATAATATAAAACTCTTAAGACTTATTAAAAACAATGCTCTCTATATTGATCTTAGAGATGATATTACAAAACAATATGAATACAAGAAGGAAGATTGAAGTGAATATTAAAAAAATGTCTTGCAGAAGAATTGGGAATAATACCAAAGCAGGCATAAAAACTAGACAGTAGATTAGGANCAAAACGCGCATAAAAACTATAGAGTAGATTAGAGATAAAAAGATTTTGTTTTGAATGTTATCACAAAAACATCGCCTCAAAACAATAAAGAACACACACACACACACACACACACACACACACTCTCTCTCTCTCTCTCTCTCTCTCTCTCTCTCTCTCTCTCTCTCTC
>JAGKTI010021617.1:0-15649 GCA_018397915.1 Birgus latro | reverse complement strand
AGAGGGATGGAGTGGAGAGGTGTATGAGAGAGGGGGGTGTGAGTTGGGAGCGTGGTAGTGAAATGGCAGGGGACAGAGTGACATGGAGGCGATTTGTTCGTGGCCACCCCGTTCGGGATTGAGGCGTCTGGCAATAGATAGATAGATAGACCCTCAAAACGTATTTTCCACTGTAATCAAAATGCCAATTGGCGATTTGTTTAACGGTTGTATTCAACCATACTACTAAGTGATAACACAATTCGTACCTAACGCTTGCAGTTATAAACGGTTTTCATAAGCTAAATATAATCGACTGAAGGTAACGCGAAATGCTCGTAAAGCTGGGAAAAAAATGTCCTCGGTTTAAATGGATTAAAACGTATTGCAGTAATAAGAGGTCCAACTACCGTTCAGCTTATTCTTGTCAGTCTTCTCGAACCGTCTGCCGAAACACAAATAACGCTCATTGTGGGAGGAGTGGAAGGAGGAATGTGTCTTAGATTGCCCACCCATTCAGGATACGAGGGATCTGGTTTCGACAAGGCAGCGACACTTATTTTGGACAAGTGCTGCACATATAGTAAAAAACATTGTTTTTTTACACGAGACTTTATTTTATATTGCCTCCTTTAACTGTACCAAGACGGTGAATGGAGTGAGTTATATACAAGTGCAGTTTACAGTTTTACTTTTCACGGCATTCAGACACTGTTAGACTGCGGACTGTTTCAGCTTGTTTTAAAGACATATCATCAGCACGGAAGACGGCACATTCCAATGAAGTAGTTAGGAATTAAACACCGTTAATGATTTCTATTTCCATTTGCAATGAATTTCGAGTCCAATACAAATAACAAACTCGGAATAACAAATTGCAATATGCCATCAAGACGTTTAAGTGCCCCAACAGACGAGGCCCCGTAGCAAGCTTGCAACATGGGGTCTTGAAGACATGACACACCCACATTTTGCGATATATCCTTTCGGATTACCATACCTTGACCCACTGCAGTGAGGGATGAAGCGACTTTAAGTTAATGTGATCACGATTGTTGACAAATACTGTACAAGCAGAATGACAAATTGCAGTGTGCTATTTAGTCTATTCAGCACCTCTAAAATAGGAGGCCTTAAAGCCACCTCGTGGAAGCATTAACTTACTCACCTCTGCCCCCATTGCAATGGATGGTGGTGTGAGAATCCAGAAGGAAACTTTACAATATATGGTGGTCCCACATCCTTTTGTCCTGTAGTAGTGAAGTGGCTTCGAGGCCCCCTACTTTGAGCTGTTTAATCGAGTGTATGGCAAATTTCAATACAGAGAATCTTAAGTGCCAGTATATAGGCATTGCAACTCTAAGTAACATAAAATCTACTTACAGCATCTACGGCCCCAATTAATGTTCATCGAGTTTGTGGCACCATTTCATAAGGTTACCAAATTCAGTAGAAGAGTTCCTAATAAGCGACTTCCACCAAACTCTGAAACCAGATGGTGCATAATTTGGGTTCAAATTTCAGATCATCTCATCTTGAATGAAGTGAATCATCGTCGTCGAATCATTAAGAAGATTCTCATAATTATTTCTCAAGTTTCCTGTTGCGGTTCCGCTTTGTTTTCCGATATGGCTGCGAAAATAGCGATCACAGATTTCCCTGAACTGAGTATGCACTAATACAGCATGAAGGGAAAACTGTCTTCGCACTGGAATAATTTCAGTACAGTTGTTCAATGTGTGGTTCTGCTAATGCTCCATATACAAAACAAATGTTTAGTTAAAATAACTAATTAGTATTTTATATAGAAGGAATGTAATATCAAATTTTTCATAAATACCAGTATAAGATTATGCTCATAAAGGAAAACAGTAATAATTATAAAAAAAATAACAGTTCATCTTCCTGAAGCAGTATAAAATGCATAATATGTATTTTTATCTTGTGCTGCTTCAGAAAAAGATTAATATAGCGGCATATACCACTGCACAAGTCTAATGTTTGTGTTATGAATAACGAGGAGATAATGGTATTCTGTATAGGGTAGTAAGGCAGGATTTTATGACTGTCATCCGGTAAAAAAGTACAGTACGAAACTCCCCACTGCAAACTCATGTGGTTATGGTTCTGAAACCGTGAATGTCTGAATGCGATTTCCATGGATGTTAATTCCCATACATAGCATTCTGATCCCAGTCTGCAAAGGTTTCTGACAGCATGCAGGGTGTCTGATTCCAGTTCACAGGATTTGCAGGTCCAGTTCATAAGGGTAATACTAGTTTCATTTCAAGTGCAGTCGTTTCCATAGTATGCTGCAATGCGTTGGATTTCTGGACATACGGTGGATTTTCATATGTTGAAAACCAACAGATGCATAGTTATGATATAAGGAGTGGTCTGATGTACCTGTAAGACACGTTTATCGAATTCCTTGAGATTAAACGTACTCGGTCGAGTTCTTTGAGGGCTTTCCTTCGGTTTTATAAGACTTAATACCCCCTTTATCTACTTCAGTAACGGTTGTTACTCATTTTGTCATTTTTAATATTGAATAAAGAGTCTTATATAAGGTTCCAAACATTTTATGATTCGAGAAGGTAAGCACTTTTTTTTTTTTTTTACTTCAAGGTTTAACATTCATTTTCTGCAACTCGTGAAGGTTCACCCCTCATTTGCTTTTAGCAAATTCTTTTCAGCATTTTTATTTATCCGATCATGGAAAACTTAGCTCATCAGTTTCGTCTGGCTTGTAAGACTGTTCGAGTCCACTGCAGTTTCATTGTGCTTTACAGTTTCAACCAGCACAAAAAAAAACAAAAACAAAAAAACTGTTCGATTGCATTGGTAGCAAAACTGGAGCAGAAAGCAAAGTTGTAGAGTGGATCTGAAAACTGAAATGGAGAGTGGGGTTTGGAATATGCTGTGAGTGATGCGGGACAGTCAAGCTGAAGAATGGGGTTGGGAATGACGTGAGTGGGACTGGGAAGTAGAACTGAGGAGTGGGCTGGAGAACCAAGTTGGAGAGTTAAGGAAGTGTGGTAAGGGAGTGAGAGTGAGGAATGAATTGGGAGCTGGGAAAAGATCGTAAAGTGCAGATGGAGACTGAGGTTGAGAACTGTGGTTTTAAACGAAGGCTGGAGAGTGAGACAGGAATGAAATTTGGAAGCCCGGTTGGAAATGATGTTTGAGAAAGATGGTGGGAGTGAAACTGTGAATGAGACTGTAGGGTTTGGGTGCAGAGTCTGACTGGAGATTGAGGTTGGAATATGAGGTTGGGAATATGGTTGAAAGAGGGTTTGTGGAGTGGAAATGTGGAGTGAGGTTATGAAAGGGGTTTAGGAGTGAGACTGGGAGTGGGGATGTGGAGAAAGATGAAAGAAAGATTGAGGGATGAGGCTGTTAGCAGGGTTGGTGAGTGAGACAGGAAGAAGAGTTGGGGAGTGATACTGGGTGAAGGGATGAGGAGTGACGTTAGAGAAAGGCTAAAGAGTGAGGTTAGGAGAGAGATTGGGGAATGGAGTTGTAAGTGGGCAGGAAGTGAAACTGGGTGTGGGGCTGTGGAGTGAGGTAAGCAGAAGTGTTGGGGAGTGAGGTAGAGAGAAGTGTCGGAGAAAGAGGGTAGGAAAAGGACTGGGGAATAAGGCTGGGGAGAGAGGTTGTGATGTGAAGCGAGAAGAGGTGTATAGAATAAGGCTGGGTTAGGGATTGAAAAATGACGTTTGGATTAGGGTTAGGGAATGAGGACGTGAAAAAGGGTGAGTAGTGAGACTAGCGGAAGTGTTAGGGAACAAGGTTGGAAGTGAGGTTAGTGAGTGAGGTTACTGAGCTAGGTTGGTAGTAAAACTGTAAGCTGCTGGACATTGTAGAATGGAGTTGCCCTCTTAGACGGGAAAGTGAGGTTATGGGACGGTGCCAGAGAATGGAATTAACCCTGTCATTCCAATAACCAATATATTTTAACCTGCTAATAACAAACAATTTTATTCAGTTTATGAACGATGTCTTGTGTGGAATTATTAATATAGGCTATCTGTAACAACTCCATTTCAAATAAATTCTCCAAAGATGATAGTCGTCTAATGGTGGCAGTAACTGAATATAGTATGCGTCTTTGGGGGCAGGGATTAAAGTTTTTACAAGTAGCATGAGACTATGGGATGGCGGTTATGGATTGAAGTTAACGGGTATAACTGGAGAGAGAAGTTGGGAAGTGAAGTTGGCAAGTAAGCTTGTGTACATAGCTGGGAAATCAAGATGAAAAGGAAATTTGGTGGTTAATTAATAAAGTTGGAGAGTAAAGTTGGGAAGTGAGGACTGTTAGTAATTAGAGTAAACAGTAAAGAGACTGGGAAGTGAAGTTAAACAGTGAGGACGGAAAGTGATATTGGAAAGGAGGTTGGAAAGTACTTCAAGGAAGAGCGGTTGTAGGATATTGAACTTTGAAGCGAAGTTTGAGCAATGTAAAGTTGAAAAGTGATGAAGACAGGGAACGAAGATGGAAAAAGAAATTAGCCAGGGGAAGAAGAGTAGAGAATAAGTTTGGAGTTTTTAAAAGAGTGGTAGTGTCTGGGAATGATGTCAGAAAACGAGGTTTAATGGTTCTTTTGTTTTTCAATGTTCTAGTATTCCAGACTGATGTCAAAGGTGGAATTGTTGAGTTAGGAGGCTGAGGTGAAGTCCAGGGATGAGCGCTCTACTTCGGGGCCGATTTCACCTCCAACGTCGTTGAATTCAAGAATGTCTCGTTTTGATAACCAGCATACACTTTTTCTGGAACAAAATAGAAACTTACATTACTAGAGGATATTTTGAACGCTGTTTTATTTGGAAGATAACAGTGGTATCCAAACGGGGGAAGTAGGGGGGGGGGTGCATAGTCCCTTCACCTTCGAGGTTGGGTAATGTAGAACTCAGATCAGTTGTATGCACTATAAAGTATAATAAATGCACGAATGTTCACAGTTAAAAAAGAAGAAGAAGAAGAAGAAAGAAGTAATCACGGTAAACTGATTGTCTGGTTGCAAGTAAGACACTCCCAAATTTTCAGAGAATTTTAACAGCACGGAAGAGACCTTTTATTACATTATTTTCTATTTTTTTCTGGTCATAAATCACCTTGCATATAACTAATGTATAAAAATACTGTAATACACTGTGCCCTACAACAAGGCCAGCTCCTCCCCTCTACCCTTGGTGCATAGAAGTTGGATCAGCCATTGTGGCATTCTTTGTGGCTCTTGCAGACTTCATTGCATTTCTTTCTTTGCGATTTATTCTGTGCATTACACACTAATATACTCTCGTATGTTAAACTCGTCTACATTTTTTTTTAAATGTTCTGCTTCGGGGATATAATCTGCTGTATCTATGGATTGTAATGTTCTGAATTCAAATATAACATAAACACCTGACTGGCTATTGTTTTTATGTTTTTAAGATAAATATTTATTTAAGTTTTTATATATTACATTTATGTACACCCGTGGACATACGAACCTGCTACACTTGAATTGGCCGATTGGCGATACCTGGTAACCTGCCAAAGTAATGTGGGGAATTCTATGAATGAACTTCATCACTTGTAACAGTGGTCCTAGTTGGCTGCTGTATTTTATGATGTAGTTATTGAGGAAAAGGGAAATAATCGTCGACAAATACTTATGTACATTTATGTTAAATAATTAATTGTGTAAGTGTTCCTCACAAGCTCTCTTTTTCTTTAAGGTGTGATAGAATATTATTAGAAAGAAAACATACCAGATTTGGCTACATCTTACTCCCAGGCTTACCACACGTTACTGTAAGGCCAGCGTGAATATATTTGGTCATTGGAATTTAACATAAATGTGAGTACATATTTGCCGACGATTAATCTTTTTTATTTTTTATTTTTTCATAACTACACCATAAAATGCAGAGGTCAACCAGGATCACTGTTGCAAGTGATGAAGTTCATTTATAGAATTCTACACTTTACTTGGACAGGTTACCAGGCATCGTCAACCATACATTTGACGTGTAGTAGGTTCGTATGTCCGCGGGTGTACCTAATGCAGACAGTACAGTGTTAATCATGATTTACAAAACAAGGTAGGCTATTCACATCATTTTTTGATACTTTTACTTCAGTATATTTGACATGCCATTTACATAAAACACTTACTATTTATCAGGACATAGTTCAGTCATTACTTAGCTTCTGCACTGCACTTATGGGCTTGTCTCTTGTATTCATGAAATAGAGTATCCCTGGTTACTGTCCAACAATAGTCTACAAGAACTGATAGACTCCATTAGTCCTGATACCGTTTCCCCATTGCTGCAATGTCCTGGTGAAATTGCTCGCCATGCTTGTTGCTCACTGGCCAGAAGTTTTGTGGAAGAAATTTAGATGAGAATGCAAAAAATGTATCATGAGTCACATGTTGGAGCCAAGCTTATTGTACGCGTATGTCGTAAGGAAGTTTCCCACGAACTCCCTCTTGTTGTCTGCCTTGTTGTTTCCAAGAAATCTTGTTGCTGCTGGCAAAAAGGCTTGCCAAGCATCCTTTTCTTTGTCACACAGTGCATTGCCAAATGCATCATCTCTAAGAAGTTCACGAATCTTAGGACCAACAACGACAACTCCTTCATTATGTTTTGCTTGACTTATCCTGGGGAAATTCACACAGTTGCTTAAAAGTTTCTTAGGTTTTGTTCATCGCTTTGACAAAGTTCTTCATGAGACCGAGCTCGATGTGCAAGGACGATAACAAAATTTTACTAAATTCCACAAGTGATGAATGGTGAACATTTTTGCTCCCTGGCTCCAGTGACTGTCGAAGCAGCCAGTCTCTCTTGGTGTAGTAAGACTCTCTTGCACTACTATCCCTTTCACAGACATAACAGCAGGATTAAATATATCCACTCTGCAGACCAAGTAAAATGGCAATAACGTTTAAGGCACCACAAAGCTGCCACTGATGTTGGTCACAGATTATACACCTCAAAAGTTGTTTCATGTTGTCATAAGCATCCTTCATGTGATCTTGATGGCAACTGGAATGCTAGGCAAAGTATTGTCATTGTGCAGCAAAGCATCTCCAAGACTCGTCTTCAGTCAGTCAATGAAAAGTTTCCACCCAGCTGGATAATGAACGATGTTGAGTATTGCCAGCAGGCCATCGATGTAGCAGCCTACAAGATCACCTTCCATAAAGAAGATCAGGACTATTCTTATGATGGTCACGGAACATGGAAACCCCATCATCTGCCAGGATATTCCATTGCTTTAGATTGGAGCCCAACAACTCTGCCTTACCTTTGAGCAGTTCCAAATCTCTCACAAGATCACTCAGTTTACCTTGCATTTTGAGAGGTGGTTCAGTGGAAGAGAATGGGACAAAATCTAGGTCATGTGACGTTGATGGTTCAGAAATACAGTCGAGTCGCCTAAGGCACAGCTAATTGGTTCTGGACTGCACCCGTGCCATAGAAAACCGCGCCATACAAATAACTAAACCTATGGGAAAAATGGAATTTGATTCTGGACATTCATCTAAAGTCCCCCTTTTCACCCCACTTTTCCCATTATTTCCCCACTTTACACACGCACACAATTAAGCAATCAGTCAATGCATGTATTACACGTAACAATTGGCACAAAAAACGGGAGGGTGATCACCCTTGTGTCTACTTGGGCAGTACCACACGCTGCAGATCGAGCGAATAAAAGCTCGGCCAAGTAGACACAAATCAGCTGACCGACCAAAACATTAAAGATGGTAGAGGCTACCTGGTCAAGCACTGACTAAGGAAGTTTATTTGATAACGTTTGTATGCTCAAGTGTCAAAAAAACTCACATTTAACACATTAACAGTCATTCTTATATACGTGATAATGATAATGGGAGGCATTGTACTTTGTCTAAGCTCAGAGATAGGTGCTTCATCACTGACATGTTTATAGCGATTTTACGAACAAACCTATAAACTAGTCACAATACCCAAAGAATCTTTAATGTTTCATTACTTAACACAAAGAATTTGGTGAAGTTTAACCTCCTCATAAGAGAGAAAAAAGTTCACAGTTGGAGCACTTGTAGTATGGGGCTGAAGTGGTCGCCATCTTTGTTTACAAAAAGGGGAGTGCCCCACCAGGGGAATTTGCCTGCATGTTTCAAACCTTGCCACGCCTCCGCCATAGGTATAGTTTATGCGCGTGGTTCGATTTTTTGGGTCTGGCACCTTGCCATGTCATACAAAACTGTGGCATAGAAGCAAGCGCCATAGGCAACTTGACTGTAGATGTTTTGTAGTTCCCCTCCTCCTTGTCTGATTGGCAGTGCAACGGCCCTGTGTCTCCACCACCCAAATCCGCCAGCCTGGTATTTCAAGAGGGATGTCTCTACACCCTGGCCCTTCATCTGTGCCCTTACCACAACAAGGGAGACCACGTGGGCAGCTGCAGGAGACAGCTTAGCATCCATGCACTGACCAGGCATCACCGCATAGTCAATCATCACTCTCTGATTCATTGTATTCTCCCTTCCTTCCCCCCCATCCAAGAAGCCATGCATGCTGATGTGCTGGCTGTTCAAGAGGCCAAGGTGCACGTGGTGCATGTGCTCGTCACCATTGTCCTCAAAGACTACGTGTGGGGACAATTAAAACTTTTGTGTGATAGGAGAGGGTAGTGTTTCACCTCACGGTAGCTACCCTGATTATTCTCAGGCGGACTTTCAAGTAAATTTCCCAGGGACACCCAACTCACTTAACCTAGATTTTTTCAAAGCATTTTTTTTTTTTTTACCTTGGCAGCTTGAACATGAGGAAATGGTAATCTGTGGAAGTTAGTGAATTATACCAGTGGCTAGCTCTGATCATGCTGATGGCATACCTAAGGAAGCACGTCATACATAACTACTGGATCAGGGACCATCTCAGAGCCACATCTGTCTTTGAGAAGTTCCCGCACTTTTCCTCCAACCTGGGACCTTCACCCAATGACAGTCCATGGAAAATTCGTCCAAGTCTGACCATGCTGAAGGAATCATCCACCAAGTTTTTCCAGCCTCTCCAGATAGTGATGGTAGGTGAGTTGCTTATAATTTTCCGGGGACAACTGGCATTTATCAGTACATGTCATCCAAGTGCCACCATTTTAGCATCATATTCTTTGTCATCTGAGACTACAAGACTGGATATGTGCTGGACTTGGTAGTGTAATTAGCATCAGATGTGGATATCACAAGTAATGACCCTCATGGCTTCTCAGGTGCTATTGTGAAAGTGTCAGTGGACAAGTACTTTGGGCCTGACCACATTCTCTTCACTCCTCCAGGATTGACAAAGTTTTGCCTTGAAGATGGAACAGGGACCTATGGCACTGTCAGGCCCAACAGGAAACACTACCTTGCCTTCCTTACCAAGAGCAAGTAGGAGGCTTTACACCCAAAGAAATATGGTAAAAAATTGGTCATCCACTGACTTGACAAGCATGCCAACATGCTTACTACATCAGTGATTACGATATAAACAGAAGATTGACGATAAGTCTGATATACAGATTGGTGCCACTGACACTCTCAGGAAGTGCTGGAGGTGATGCAAGGCATTCTTAGGCCTTTTTTATATCACTGTGCAACACATACATACTATTCTGGCAAGTAGTCGGCACAGGTCCTTCTCTACGTGAGTTTGTGAAAGAACTCGTGCGCAGGCTGCTGGTAGAGTATGGACGTGTTCAGCCAGCTGCACCATTGAGGCACAGTATGGACGTGTTCAGCCAGCTGCACCATTGAGGCACAGTATGGACGTGTTCAGCCAGCTGCACCATTGAGTCACAGTGCTGTTGTAATACCTGACATGGTTAACCATGCAAACTTCCTCTTATGTGACCGCATGGTGAACGTGGGGTATGCAAGGGGAGGCATAATCCATAGAGGCAGTGCTATATCTACTTGAACAGTCAGCGACAGTTTCAAGTTTGCAAGGAACCTCACCACCAGTGCACTGAGTGCAAAGTGGTGCACTGGCTCTGTGCTTTAATTTCCTCTTCATTTACCACACTAACTAGACACCAGTGTGTCGGAAAGGGTTAATAGTGTACCCAGTGATCTTACTACGTATGCATTTAGAATATGTGGAAAAGTACTGATATAAGACAAAATTTTCAAGTTACATTTAAGTGAACTCTCGGTACAAATGAAAGTAAGTGTTTTAGTAATATAATGCAATATACACGCAAATTGATTCTGTTGTGATAGTAAAATAGAAACTATTTTGTGCAGTTCCCCTAGTGCAGTGAGATATCAACCACATAAGTTATTTTACTGCATAAGAATTTATAATCTAAGGAAAACTACTGGTATAAGGAAACCTTTTCAGGATACAGTGAGAATGAACTTGCAATACAAGTGCCAATAAGTGTTGCAGTAATACAGTGCAATATACATGCAAACTGCTTTTGTTGTGGTAAAAAACTGCTATTTCCATGCTACGCAGAAGAGATTGACGGCTCTGCCTCAAAACACAATGGCAAGGAGCTGCCTGTTTTACTTATAGTGAGTGCATGCCGTGCCATCAGCTCGATTTGTCTAGTGATATCTGGCTTCCCTCTAGGCTTGCTTCAGGCGAGTACCGTGGTAAAGCCGAACTCAGTCACCCACTCGCTGAACTATGTGGTAGTATTGCAGATGTCACTCCTCGCCAGAACACTTGGTTATTGGTTCCCACTGTATTTGATGTTATTGTGTGCACTCTAGCGATTAGATATGATGTTACTGATCTAACGAATGAGGAAAAGTCCCATATTTTCACCTGAAAGCGGAAGAACATCTCAACCAAAGAAGAGCACATTGAATCACATGGTCAGAACAGCTGGTGAGAAGATTGCCCTTGGCCTACCACCAAATGATGTCTCATCGATCTCAATGATAACACAAGACAATGAAGGCTACGGTCTCCTAAGGTGTGAGGTGCTTGAAACTCCTATTCCAAGCTTCTACAAAGTTTCTCTATCCACACCATCCAACACCAGCTGCAGAAGGACATGCACCTGTCATCCTCCTTGCCAGCCAACAACCCACTTCTGTCCAAAGTAATGTACCTGAAACATCTTGACTTTGCAAGAAAATACAATGATTGGATCTCAGAAGACTGGAGGAGGGTGAATTGCTCTGATGAGACTTTCTTTTTGAGTTTTCATCCTCTTATTGGGCGAGTAAGGAGGCCTTGCAATATTAGTCAAGCACAGTGATGAGGTAATGGTGTGGAGTTGTTTTAGTGTGGAAGTGTACAGTGGAGGTCTCTATTTCCTTCCTAAGAACATCGCAATGAATGCTGAATGGTACATTCATGTACTGAACAACCATCACCAGCAATTTTATGATATTCCTGGTTACAAACATTTATGCAGGATTCTGCTCCATATGACAAGGCAAAAAGGGTTCGAAAATTCCTCTCAGATCATGACACTGAAGTTCTGGATTGGCCTGGTAGTCCTCCAGATTTGAATTTCATTGAAAATGTTTGAATTATATGAAAGACTGGGTTACAACATGCTAGACCTCGTCAGTGCCTTTCCTTACGGATAAGATTCGAAATATGTACGTCTAAGAGATGAATGCAGAATACTTTTAATATTTAGCAGACAGAATGCCCAAATGCCTACAGACTGTAACTGAGGCCAGTAGCAACGTGACAAAGTATTATGATGCAGTTATGCTGCATAGATTTGTTTATATCATTAATGATATCCCTGGAGTGAGATTTTATTTTCACATTATACTCTGTGTGGTCAGCATCTTTTTCAGAGTCTGTATTTTGTTTAGTTCTTCCAGAGCAGTTATAACTTAGCCAAGTAAGCACTTTAGAAAATAAGAAAGACACAGGTGTAAGAAAAGAAAACAATCTCAGGGATAACTCAAGTGCTCTTATGCACCACAGAAAACGTACTTGCAAAGAAAGTGAAACAAATTTTTTGCACCAAGTGATGTATAATAAACCGTGGAGTTTGTTTTCTCTCTCTTCCATCCCACACACAGTAGTGCATGTGTCACTCTGGAAAGGCTGTAAAACCTGGGGAATTAAACAGAGCCACATGTACAAAGGGCGATGATTCATTCATGTGGCAGTGGCTGGGGGCAGTGAAGAGTGGTGTTAAGATCAAGTGGGGCAAGGTGGAGTGTAAGCGAGTGTGAACAGGAAATCCTCATCTGGCCTAGGCAGGCACACGGCCTGTGTGTTGTAGCCACCAACTTGCCCGCTTGTATGAGCACAGCCATCCGCTTCCTGAAAAATTATCTCCATTTATCACCTTCTACCTCCACGATGCCTCTGCGCACAAACTTTGGGACTCTTTCAGTGGAGAGATGAAGGATTGGTCTCTCTCTCTCTCTCTCTCTCTCTCTCTCTCTCTCTCTCTCTCTCTCTCTCTCTCTCTCTCTCCGTATTATAGATTTTTACTAATGTATAGCTGGGGTACCTGGCACTGACCTAGTCCACCAAGTGTCTGCTCTTTTATCATACTATCACTACCACTATCATTACCACAAGTCATCATTACAATGAGTATCTCTACCATAATCGAAATTACAACAATCATCACTACCATTATCATCGCTACAATAATAATCAGTAGGCCTACTATTGTCATCACTACAACAGTCATCACTACCATTATCAACATTACTATTACCATCAATGCCACTGTCATCACAACTATTACCACCACCACTTTTACCATCACTATCACTATCGCCCCTATGAAGAATGAAACTCGGAGAGACATACAGTTCAATGCACAGAGGAATTTATATGCTTAAAAAAGAATAAAAAATACAGCGATAGACCTCTAAAAAAAAAAAAATAAAGGGATTGACCTCCATCTAGAACAGGACTTAGTCATAGTGTGACCATCGTGTATCCCTATCTCCATTCTGACCAGGTTTTAGGCAGGGTGGGGTCCACAGGGCCCAACCTCCACTGGGGCCCTCAGAGTAAATTATGTGAGATATATTCATTATATGTAAAAGCAAGAATGTATTACGGTTCCAAATGGGGAGATAAATAAGAATAAAGTAATTGTGCTGTTTCTTCCTGTGCATTCAAAGAAAACATAGGAATGCCTACCCAATCCTGCGATATGTTTGCCTATTCCGTTGAAACCCATGTACTCGTGTTCCTTTATTTTTTATGGTTTTTACATTTGGAAGGGGGTCTGACTTCCCCAAGAATCATCTGGGGGGTCATGTTCCCCAAATATTGCACTATGGAGGAGAGTCCGGTGAACAACATACAAAGATATGGGAGCCATATCCGTTCTGTCACTATTGCTGAGAACATTTTTATCTGGTGAGGAGACTGACCCCCCTAAAAATCAGAGGTGGAATATTGTATACCGTGGCAGACTTTCTGAATAACCAGACCAATTCACCTGGGAAGTATCATTCAAATCTTCCTCTTATTTCTGATCGTTTGTATTTTTGGTGGGGGAGCTGACCTACCAAGAATCACTGGGGTGGGGGGTGGCATGCCTCCCAAATATAGCATTACAGATGGCAGTCGATTGTACAGCATGTATTAGTATATGAAAGCCATATATGCCCTCCATTCACTATTTCTAAAAAAAAAATTATTTTGTTGAGGGAGGGTTGACCCCCAAAGCTCATGGTTGGAGAACTGTATACAGTATAGTGGAATACCTTTCGAGTAACCAGACGAATTCACCCGGGATGTTCCATTCAATTGTTTCTTTATTTTCTGGTGGTTTCTATTTTTGGGAAGAGGTTGACCTCCCCAAGAATCATTTGTGGAGGAGTGACACTCACCGAATATCGCATTTGGGAGGAGAGCCCATTATAGTACTTGTAATATGTACTACGATATCAAAGCAATGTTTTCCTTCCTTTTACTGTATCTGAATTTTTTAAAATTTGGTTAGGGGGAGACTGACCCTCCTAAGAATCATAGTTGAAAAATTTTATATTGTTCAAGACCTTCCCAGTAACTCAATGAACTCACCTGGGATTTTTTTTTTATCTATCAAATACCCTAGAAGGAGTTAAGCAAACATCCGCGCAGGCTGGATCTTGCACAGCGGTATAGGACGTGTCGTTAAAGATTACTCAGAAATGATGCCATCCAGGTTCGCTGCACTGATAAACTACAGTCAGATTTGTGCATTATATCGAGCCTAACAACGAAATATGTCGTTTCTAATTTACCTTTGCAATTGTCATACAATTTTCTTCATCTTAGGAATTTCCTCTCATCATCTTGGGCTATAACTGTCAGTTTCTAGAAATACTTCTCATTTTATTGTAAAGGTAAAATATAGTATGGGGGTCCTCGGGGTTTCACCCTTCCTAAAACCTCTGCTTGGTAGAGATGGGGTACTTGGGGTCCTCACTCTACCTAAAATCTGGCACAGATGTAGGAACCTCTGCAAAATGTATTTTTCCTTAGTTTAAAAAAAAAACCTTTGGCCATTAATTGAATGCAAAAATACAACTACATGAAAGCACAAGGCTAGCCATTAACTGTTAAGTCATCAGAAGGTGGCACTGCATCAGGCGAGTCGATGCTGACCACCTCCACTTACCACGCCTATGTAACTTGCTATAAGTCGTAGACTACATTATTTTTCCCTCGTCACAACCGTAGAAACTTGGGGCTCGGTTACTCAGTCGTGATATTTTAGGACATAGTTACCAGTCGTTTGTTCGTGGGTGGTATTATGTGGGCAAAAAACTCTATTCAGCCCTCGCATACAAACTCTTATTCGCCCCATCTGGCTGGAGCGCCTTAAGCAACTTTCATTTTCTCCTGTTCACCTTAAACGATTTTCCAAGATTTATGACTGCCTCAAGAATCTGTACGTCCCTCCCTTACACTTCCCCCCCCCTGACATCTGCGTTAATATAAGTCCCTGATCAACACATCCTCTATCACTCCGAAAACTACCCTGTTTATCACTCACCATTTTGATATCTACCTTCTCTTCTCCATTACTGTTCGTCCATATAACTTCGCACGACGCTCAGCAGACTTAATCCACGATGATTTATGCACTCCATTCAGCTTTTCAGTTATGTGAGAATATGATTAAAGCCGTCTTCCACACGACTGATGTAGCTCCACACATGCAGGCTTTCTGGCATGTTGCATGTATCCTGTATAGATTGTACTTCTTTGGGTGACAGTAAGCCTTGCT
The DNA here is from genome assembly GCA_018397915.1 of Birgus latro. Taxonomy (NCBI): domain Eukaryota; kingdom Metazoa; phylum Arthropoda; class Malacostraca; order Decapoda; family Coenobitidae; genus Birgus; species Birgus latro. The sequence continues at coordinate 474 of JAGKTI010021617.1, read as the reverse complement.
TTGGTTAGGCCTATTTAAGTTTACAACGACCTAAGGCAGCAGCATGCATTTCAAGATAAGACTTTTCAAGAGGAAGTGAAAATCGGGGAAAATGAAATAAGAAACTCTTAAACAAGAGAGTGGGATGAACTGTGGGGAAAGGAAGAACAGAATTGTAAGAAATGGATTCATGTCGCATAGCAAGACATGTGATGAAATTTAGGATAGCTTACATAAGTGGAGAGAAAAGATGAACAGTAGTAACACAATGTTAAGTGCATAAAGTGAAAAACTTTATCAATTAACCAACAAGAAGCGGTGCCAAGACACAGCAAACCCGTCCTCGGCAGTCATTTTAGTGATGACGTATAAACAAAACAGTATATCTAGTCAAAGATGTCACAGATCAAATTTGGAGTAAATCAGGTAAAAACTGACGATTTTATGTCCATTTGAAATTTTAGGTCCGACCCACCCAACACTGACCCCCTACCG
>JAGKTI010021616.1:0-15649 GCA_018397915.1 Birgus latro | reverse complement strand
TTTTGTATTTACTAGTGCCCAAATTATGCCATAAATGTTTTAAGTGCCGATCTGTGCCTTTATTATTATTTAACCAAGATTATGCGTTTTCCATTATCCATTCCCTAATCTGCCTTTTTGTGCATATTGCTAGAGCTCGCAGTTGGTCATAAATGCCTTAAGTGCCGTTTCATGCCTTCTTCAGTTATTTCTCCTTGATGACGCCTTTGTCATTTCACATACGGCAGATTTTATCTAAAAATTAAAATTACATAACTTTGGTCAATTTAAATTTCCTTTACTGTAGGGTAGCATTCTGATTATGAGATTTAAAAAAAAAATGTCTTTTTTTTTGTGCCTCTCGTCAGTAAATGCCTGTTTAGCCTATTTTATCATTATAGTATTCCTTTTTGCCTGCCCACTTCAAGATTGTTTTAGTACCTAATGGGCTAGAAATTATTCTGCAGTTCATCTCTCACTATCTTCGGTGCCCCCTTTTCTTGAATCGATCCAGGAAAGATAATTTTACTGCTCTTGCTAAACGCCTTACTTTTGCGTGGAATATTTCTCTCATGTGTAAGGAAATATAAGGTGAAAGTCATTATTTCTAATCAACATTCTCCCTGTTGCCTACTTCCGCCAGCCTATGTTTCGCTTCACTAATAGGGTGTTTTAGTACCTTCATCATCGCGTTGGTAAGAGAGTCATTAGTACCATTACACACATTCGCCTGTGACCCATTCCCAACTGAATGTAATCGTTTTGTGTTTGCTGGAATAGAGGTGTACAGGTGTCCTGGCCGTGAGAGGGTTAATATTAACTAAACAATCCAGTCCTGATAGAGGAATGAAGTGAGCAATGACTTGAATAACGTGGCGAATGAAGGTTTCTAGGATAGCTTAACCCCATCACTTTGATTAAGTATTTTCCATATTGTTCTTCCTACCTCAAGACTTTTTTCCCCTCGGTTTTGCGGAGTCATTTCGAATTCAATAACCCTTTCAGTCCAAGATGTCTAGTTAAATACAATCATGTGGAGTTTGGATAAGTAAATCATTAGAAACGTCACCTGAAGGTGTATAATTGCATATTTTAGACATGACAAGAACAGATACATGGTTAGGAAGAGATATGCAGGGAGTTCATTTTTCATCTGTCGCATTTTTTTCCAGCAGCAAGTAGCCAAACAGAATTACTGACCGGAAAATGACAATAATTATATGGATATTCCTTGCCTACATATGATTTGCTGATGAAGCTATGTGACTGTATGTAGATGTAAAAGACTGAGAATGCATGAAAATCTTTTCTTGTTACGGCAAAATTTAAATGCATAATTGTCGTCAGTGATAACACAAAAGGGAAAAAAAGTTCTGCATCCTCCCTTTAACAAAAGCTGGGTGCAGTTCTGTTAGGGAAATAACACTGAAACACTGGCAAAGACCAAAGAGTTTTTTTTTTTTTTCACAGATGGATATCTAAATAAAGTTACAGATTATCAACCCAGAGATGGAATAAAAATGATTTGTGGAAAGGGACGGGTACTGACAAAAATCCAGCATATTATTGGACAGGGAGATAATCAAAAGGAAGAATTAAGGAGAAACTTGGATGGGTGATCTCTTTTATGGTAGGTGCAATCAGTCAGTTGATGATGATGATGACAGCACGGTTACTGCACTTAGAATTACGGTCCTCGCCGGACTGGTGTCTTGTTCCTTTCTTGAAGCATCTGTACTGCAGTGAAGCGAATTGCAGTTATGATCTGATGTTGCAAAGAGTACGGCCGCGTCTGTTATGTAAACTAACAACGCAAAGGCGTGAAGTAGCTCACATTTGTAACGATAATTTTTAATGCATGTGATGATGTTGGAACGTATCTGGCTTTTCTTTACCGTTGCAAGCTGTACGCTGCAGTTTGAGATGCAGGTTGTCACATCTAACAGCCATAGGTTTTCTGTTAACTACCGTCATAATTTTGAGACTTGCCTACACCTCTGTGATCTCAGCTTTCGTAATGCGAACGTTGCTACATTTTTCCATTGTTACAGAAATTGGGTACATTAACGACCGTCACAGAGAAGGATATGGAAGCCGATTAAAGTTTCTGGCAGGAGGCACACCAGCAATACACGCTTGCCCTACATCGACAGAAGAACCCAAGAAACTGAGGATGCGAACCGAGGACGCCAGAAAAGATACACAGCCTCGTCTTCCTTGTTCCCGGAACTGCGTCAGAGGTATTTTATGTTAAACTCTGTTCTGACCCTTGGAATCTGACGCTGTATTTTCCTTGTAATCAGGCTACCTCCAGGCGATTTTATTTAGCTTAAGAAGTAAAGGGGTAAGTGAAAACGATTTCTAACGCCTCCTATTTTTTTTTTTTTAGCACACTCTTATCTGAATAAAATAATCTGAGAGACAGCAAGAAAAAAAATTAAGACTAGAGGCATAGCGCTCTAGGAGTTAAATGTGCTAATGTACATAAGTTACAGGAAAATTCTTGGCTATTTTACGTAATGGATTCAGCAAAAGTAAGTGCAAAACATATAAGTAGACATCAAAATATTTATTTCAGTGACGTTATTTTTAATGTAATTAGTGCACTTGGCTAGTTACTTATAATCATTATTCAGATCTTTATGGAAATTTAATACTGGAATATGCTCTACTGCTCCATTTATCATTGAATTTATTGAGGTTGCAGTAGCCCTTTGCCAACATAATGGTATAGAGCCCTGAACACCCCACTGTTGAAGACAAGTGATGCCTGTTTGTTCATACAGAAACTTTTTGATTCCTAATAAACAGTTTCTATTAATTTTCCTGTAGTTCTTAACGGCGACACTGTAACTGCTGTTTAGAAATGCATATCATACACTTTTCGGCTGATATTCCAGAACTCTCATGCTTTCCCTGCCTACTTTGCATGCCCTAGGACACACTTTGAGATTCAGTGTTACTACTACGCCTCCAACCACATACATAAACCATGGATAATCCCTCTCACATTCAGTCAGTATCATACTCTACGTCTGCCTCTAGCATTCGCCCAGGTCCGCATCAGCCGTTATACTTTTCACTTATCGTTTGACTATTTCCATAGGTTTGATAATTAATACTGGTTCTCTGAGTGAAATTTATACCCTAAATTTTATTAAAAATGCTATAAATACATGTATTGTTAAAATAGATGCTGCAGATGATTCTTTTGCACAGTACTTCTTTGAAACACAAGTAGAGCCGGACAGAGTGGGGATGTCTGCGAGTCTGGTCTCAACATGCTCTGTGCCAATATATACCTGGTCATTTTCCCGGCTCTGTTGTCCACTACTACTCTCTTTCATGTACACAGAATTATCCGAGGTAGTTTTTTTCTAGCTTCCATTTAGTATTCAATCATTTCATAACATTAGAAATTATTTCGGTGAAGACTATTATTCTCAAAATTCCCCAAATGGTGATATGTCAACTAACACAGGGTCGACACATAGAGGTTAATATGTGAAAATTCTTAAACTTAAGCATTATATTTTCATGCAGTATTATTATTATACGAGTACACCTTCCAAAAGTACAGGTAAGTTACATTTCTTAATCTGTTATGGTGAAGCATGTGGATAACATAATAACTTCCAGCAAATTACTTAGGCACGATAAGTGCTTCTCAGGGTATGTTGCCTTATGATCATCTCTTTCATCGTTCCACAGCCTCCGTTCCATTACTTCCCTTACACTCATGTCATGCTTTCTTCCTCTCTTTTGTAGCTCCTTTCACTTCCTCGTTCCACAGTACTGCTGCTTTCAACCCTTTATTTTTCTACTAACCCCACACACTGCTTTACATGCTGCACAGATATCTTCTATGAACACCGTACTCACACTCTTATCATCTCAGTCTCCTCAAGATCACATCCACTTAGTCGCTTCTCCTCTCCTCTCCTGTGCTCCATTTTCCTGCTTCTGCAGCTGTCTACTCTCTTTGCGACAACTTCTTCCTCCTGTCATCCTCCACCTTTATTGGCTCATCGCGCATAAATCTGTTTTTCTGACAATCCTATATAATGAGAAAATCCAGTGAGAAATCCACTCCTCAGACTTCCATATACTCCTGTGTCAGACACTGATCTTCTCATTTGGTCATCCACATGCACAGAGTCAATCACTGCCTTACATGCATTTAGCTCGTTCGCCATTCCCCTTGCCATTCGCCATGTGTAGCTTGTACCTGCAAATAGGCCAGCAGGAAACTATCATTCCCATTCCAGTGGTACAACCCACAGGCCAATCACCTCATCAGTTGTAGTATTCCCCGCTTTACCATTCATATCTCCAATCTGAATTACTCTCAGGCTGCTGTGAATCTTCAATAGGTACACTTACTTCTCGTTTGCCCCAGATCTCTGTTTTTACTATAGCAACTCGGTTCTCTGTTGAAATATAAATACATACAGTTGTCCAGGCCTCTTTATATCTGCTTTCTTTCGGACCTTTACATTCCTTAACCGAACTGATCCGTAATACTTTGTGCTCTCCATCCATCTCTCGCACAAAATAATCTTGACACGCTCGTTCACCTTTACATTTTCATCCGCTCCACCACACACTATCTATCTATCTATCTATTGCCAGACGCCATAATCCCGTATGGGGTTGCCATTTGACTTTGAGTTATTTGTTTGACAGGGAGGGGCACTAACCCTCCACCAACCCACTTGCTGACACGTAGGGAGCACGTGTGGTTTGGTTATATGGTTACCACCCAGTGTTGTAAATGGTTTCTTAGCTTACAGGAAACCACTTGGCTTGTCACTCAATGCAAAGCCACCTGCAAAGGAAAGAAATGCAACAAGAAGTGACAGGAAAGATGGGGGAAACAGGAAGAGAGGAGGGCAGGCACAGAAAAAGAATGACAAAGGCTAAAGAACACACACACCCAGTCCATATTCCCAAACTTTCACACACTCACAGTGTCATTTAGTATTAGTCATTCCACATACAGTATATCCACTTCTGCATCTTCAATCACGTTCACAATCGCTCTTTATTTTACTTCATCGATTGTTCCCCTCGCAGTCCATTCCTTCATATTCAGAATGTCCTTCGAATGGTCATTGGTAGTTAAATGCTGGTTGGTCAGGGCGCTTTTTTTTTTTTTTTTTTTTTTAGGCCAGGTCACAAAACTTTGGCACACCCACTCCGTCACTTTCACAAGGTACAGGGAACGCTTGGGATTGGTTACTACGTAGTGTAGAGAATGTCTTCTGTTTCAAACAAAATATTTGGTTTGCCACCCACTGTACACACATATGAGGATTCTGGTCACCCACCTGCCACTTGATACTTATCTTTATTTCTACTACTGCAGTTTTTTTAACAACAAAATATAATGATTCTGAAACATAAATCAAAGTTTCATTTGCAAACACAAACAAGAAGGAGCACTCACAGAGTGCAATACCCACGCCCTGTATTGCTCTAATGGCTGAACTTTTGACCGATAGCTTTCAAACTTGAACTGTTACATTTTTGTCTGACCCATAACACAGTCACTAACTTTTACGCAAATTGATTCCATAGTGCTTAAACTGATCTTGCCATATGACTTTCACATTTGGTTGTTCTCAGTTTCGAACCACTTTTTTCTTGCCTTGCCCTAAACTCTTTCGCCATATATGATTTAAACCGGCCCCAAAATGCTCAAGTTGATTTTGCTATGTGACCTTGAACTTTGAGCTGTTTTCCTCAAAAACCGTAGATCAATTCCTTGCCTGATCCACAACCATTCTGCCAAGTACTAGTTTTGCTTTTTACACAGACTCACGTGTCTAACTTTGGTCTTGCCCTGTGACAGTGACCCTCATCTGTTCGCATTACTGAAAATTTTCCATTTTATTTTCTTTCATTACCGTCACCCTTACACCAGGCTGAGTCTTAACGGAGTAAAAACTGCTTAAGCTAATGTTTCTAGGTCAAAAATTAACCTAGCCATATGACATTGACCCTCGGCCAATTTGTTCAAACTACTGATCACTTCTGTCCTCCAAGAATGGTAAAAAAAAACAGATAAATGCTGTCTGAGTTATTTGGTTCACACACACACACACACACACACACACACACACACACACAAGCGTCAATCAAAACATAGCACCCAATGTCACTTAGAGAGAGAGAGAGAGAGAGAGAGAGAGAGAGAGAGAGAGAGAGAGAGAGAGATCAAAACATAACATCCAACTGCACTTAAGCCCCAGTCACACTTCTGAGCAGAGCTTTCTACGAGCATCTGCAATCAAAATTTCCACAAGCTTATCTGAACAGAGGCGAGCGACTGCGAGCAAAGTCAAATTTTCGTTGTGACAGTCACACTGTGCGAGTATGTGCGGGTGAAGCACAAGCAGAAAATGCAAGTCGTGGAAAAAAAAATTGCCTAAAGTCTCACAACTATTCGTACGACTGCTCGTACGAGCAGCAAGAGTTGCCTTACGACATCGTACGACTTTTAATCCGTCACGTCCCGACCGATTTTCCCCCTCCGATACTCCCCAGTCCCGAGCAATTTTGGGATTTTTTTTTTTTTTTTGGCTAAAACATCCGCTTTTGTTGAGAAACAAAGGAAAATCAACAAGAAAGTCGTTACCTGGGTCCAGAAGTGGTTAGAACAGGTGAGCCCCCCTGGTGCAGGTATAATATTCTTTCACTGACGTGACTGGCTCTCACATTATCTATGGCAGGTAATTTTGGGAGAAATAACAAAGAACACGTCTACATTTATTTATCTGGAAATATACTGTATAGGAAAAATAAGCATTGTTCCATTGCTCGAGCATAGCGAGTTTGGTCACATTCGTCACATTGAGTCACTAAGTTTCTTGTTTCAGGAAACATATCATTTTTTCTACGTGTATAATACTGCTTCAATTACATTTTACCATTTTTGACTTTATGTAAATGTTTTCAGCTGTTTACATTCATTACGATGATATTTAGCGTAATGATAGCGTATATTTGCATACTCAGCGCACTCGCTATGACTCTTCTTTCAGCATACGTAACATTTTTTATAGTTTCATATTATTGTTTCAATGACATTATAACATTTTTCACCCAATGTAAATGTTGTCACCTATTTTCAGTCCTTACGATAATATTTAGCACACTGCTAGCACATAATCACGTGGCAAGCACACTCGCTACCACTCGTGTTTCGACTTAGAATATATTTATGCACTTACATAATAATTTTCCACTAACATTACACCCGTTTCCACTTTATACTAATATTTACATATATACATGCCTTATTTATTACACTGAGCATCAGAATATCACATCTTTATTCACTCGCCAGGAGTGTTTCAACTTAGAATATATTTATGCACTTACATAATAATATTCAACTAACATTACACCCGTTTCCACTTTATACTAATATTTACATATTTACAGACCTTATAATTACACTGTATGTCGCATATTTTCCTGAGAATGAGCGTCCACACTGTATTAGAAGTGCATCAACATGTGATATTTCCTAAAATAAGGGTGAATGCAGAGACCTACGTCACACTCAACGGACTCATAGCGGGTGTCCTTTCTCTGAGTGTTGGGTCTCACTCGGGAATTACCACACACATGACACCTGCGTTGGGGCCTAGGTCTGTTTGGCTGGGGAGGAATAGGAATGGCAAAGTTGCAGGCAGAAATTCTCAGGGGAGTTTGGGCGGTAGGAGCAGTGCGGGGTCGTTGCTGTGTTCTCTCTTCCGCATACTTGGCTATAATCTCACGGCCAAGCTCCCTCACAAACCCTTCAAAGGTTTCCTGTACACCTGTTTTCATGGCGTGCAGGTGGTGGCAATTGAGGGCAGTTATATCGAGCAGGTGAAAGAAGAGCTTCTTGTATCACTTCATCGTAGTCCTGGGACACTCAGCACTCGATATCATGGAATCTGACTGGTCCACCAGCAGCATGTTGATGTTATAATCAAGCACACACTCAGGTTTCCGGATGCGGCGCCTGCTCTCGCTGCGGTAATCCACGGAGTCTGTGCGGTGCATCAAGGGGCGGTGAACTGTGGACTAGAGGCAGACTTCTCTGTTATGGTTCCACATTGTTGCTAGGATGTTGTTAGCCTTGAAGAAGACCACTTCATTTTTGTCTAGTTTCCGCCCGACCTTGACCATGTGATGCCGGTTCACCTTGACGGTACCACAGAGTCCCATGTCATGCAGGTGTAGATAACGAGCGAGAAGAGGGCTAGTGTACCAGTTATCGAGGTAGAGGACGTGACCACAATGAAGGTACTCTTCAGTCATTGTCTTCACCACTGCTCCCGAGAGCAGTGGTGAAGACACCGGTGTACAAGACTGTCTTGCACATAACCAGTCCTACAGTCACACATAACAGATCTTGAACTCAAAACGGTGCCTTTTGCTGAGTATATACTGGCGAAAAGAAATATTGCCTCGTCTATGACAAGGTCTCTATAGGGATAAAATGAGGAACGGAATGCTTGCCGTAGGTGATCAAAAGCCAGTCTAATTCGCCTCATCTTATCAGTGTCATTTACATTTGCAGGATCATCAGCATCGTGAAAGCGGAGGCGGCTGACAATTCCCTGAAACCGATTACGGCGCACGATCTTGCCGAAGATAGGTGTCTGCATGAGAGGGTCCATAGTCCAGTATGACGGAATTCTGTTTTTACGTAAAATACCCATCAAAAGTACAAGGGCGAAAAATATTAACTTCTCTGTCAGGGAGACAGGGTAATCATAAATTATTATGGAATGCCTGCTCCTTGTGCCCAGTCGTTCACTTTCACGGCGCTGGGTACTTGCAAAACAGTTGGTTTGCTTCACAATCTGCTCCACAAAACCCTCACCGAAGAACAGGTGGAAAAAATCCAGCCTGGTGGAGCTACGGTGAATCCCAGGAGCAGTGCAACCAGCGCGCCCCTGCTCAGTGAAGGGGTGAATGATGGGAGAAAAATCACTGCCATCTTCCCAATTCCAACTCACATTACCGTCGCCCACATCGTCCCCATTGTCGGGGTTGGGAGGAGATGCTGGTGGGGGAGGTTGGGAAGGAGGAGTGCGGAGGGCTTCCGCACTCACACTCCTCTTCCTTCGGCCTTTACCCTTACCCTTACGGCCTTGGGGAACATCAGGGTGCTGTGGGGAGGAAGTTCGGGAATATTGGGGAGCATGAGATGTGCTGGGGAGGGGCTCCTCCTCACCTCCCCGCTCCATCACCACACCACGTGATTCACCCCACTCCCTCACACCAGCACGTGAGTACGATGACTCACTCCCACCACTCTCGCTTTCAGTTACCTCCCCTACACTTTCTATTTCACTTCTCACCCCCTCCACGCCACTTCCGCCCTCCCCAAATAAAACACTAGGCCCATACCTTAGCGTACGACATGCTGTCCGCTCGGGGCCGCGATGAGTAATGATCTCGCGCCCCTACCACGTGGCAGCACATCTCACAGCTCCCTCCTTGTCCTTGCTTTCCAGCTCCACATCATGTAGGGGTTGCAGAGAGGTGATAGCACGATGTTTTGGTGCTGCTTGGCCCTCTTTAGTGGCACGATGCATCACGTAGCACCGCTTCCTCGGTGAAGGGACCTCCTTATCACTGCTCCTACTTTCCTCCTCCTCTGGTTGTATATAATCTTTGTCTGCCACCTCATCATCGAGGGGCAAATCACTGTCACCTTTGAAGGCGTCCAGGGCAGCTTGAATTTGCTCCTCAGAGAGACCTTGGTGCGCCATGTCTGACCTGGGTCACTGCTAACCGGTAAGTGAACGAGGTGCGGCCGTGCGCAGGTCACGCGGGGTCGCCGAGTGTCCCTGCCTGGTGGCAGGTAGGGAAAGGTCTCCCACGCCTACGTACCCAAAATCAAGCACGAGATTTGAAAATTGTGCAAATTATGAACCTTGCAATTGTGCGACATACCAATACGTCGATGCGTCTAGCTGTGACAAAACGTTGCAACGTACCCATACGTTGACGGAATGCCTCGGGTTAAAGAGCCTGTGTGAATGGGGTCCGGGATGACCACATGTGCAGCGTCCGTGTCCTTGAGAAAATCATTCTCACTGGACAGATCTTTGAGGAGTTGGATGAGACAGGGTGACAGTGCATGCTCCGTCTCTGGGAGTGGTGGTAAAGGGACCTGTGGGCATGATATATGGTAACTTAATGAAATTAATTTAATAACATTAAATGCTTTTTTATCTCCATTTTAGATGTTTCACATTGAAAACATTGCTTGAATTTTTTTCCCAAATATTTTGGTTTTAAGATCATTTTTATGAACTTGCAGAAACTCGTAGAAAGCTCGGCTCATCAGTTTGACTGGGCCTTTATCTAGCGGCCGTGTAAGTATCACTTGGCAATAACAAGATGTAAAAACACAATTCACATGTTACCTATCATGTTGGTAATATTCATGTTGGTTTTTACAAACATTTACACCCAAAGTTTTCATCACAGAGACTGCAAAATAATGTAGAATTTCAATGAATTATTAATATGAACACCAATGATCCAACAACAGCACCTATCCCTTCCTTGTCTCATTCAGTTTACTTCGCCAAAATACCAAGTTACGCACACGTCCAAAAAGTGATGACTCAATTCCCAGTACCTTTCCTTCAGAAAGTGGCATCTGGTAACTGCCACGGTCTAGTTATAGTTCCTTTATTGCATACCGGAAAGGGAAAGGAAAGGGAAATGTTCCCCCAAGCTAGACCTTATTAGATCATATAGCCCTGCTAGGTGACAGGAGGGCACTACTCCACCCGGCATGGGAGCTACGGGGCTTGGCTCAAACTCATGACCCCCCGGTCCCGAGTTTGATGCTTTACCATTGTGCCCCCCTGCGCCCCCTGCACACCGGAAAGAAACCACAATATACTAAAGTTAAGGCTCTGGCCATATGAAAGAATATGAAATGCACAGCTTATTGCTCAATTGTTTCAGAGTTAAAATGCAGAGAAACTCTCGTAATGCTTACATCCGAATCAAGAATACTGAGGAAATGCTGCTTAAAATGAAATGTGTAGTTAAAAGTAATGTCTAAATCACGAGTGTCATCAAATCACTAAATTAAACATCTAAAAGTATTGTTACGTCCACATCACACATTACCACAAGCTTCATCAGCAGTAGTTCAGTATAGGAAGAACGTTGCCCAGTGAATCATTCTTCCTGAGGTCAGCCTTTCTGTGTACAGCAGCAGATCCTTACACAAGATCATCTCAGGCGTAGGCTAATAACACAGTTTTCTCTCATCTGTTGTTTTTATTTTACCAAGTAATTACACTGTTTGCTTCACAACTACAGAACTACACTAACTTCACAAGGCCACAAGTCAAACTAAACTGAAACTCCTCTATTGTCTCCCCCATCCATTTATAACCTTCTTTGCGTCTCCAGCATTCTAGGGCATGCTGGTACGCTTTCCTAGCAACAACAGTTGCCAAATCGGAGACATTCAAAATATTCCAGAGTTTCCTTAGCATACAAACTGAAATTAATTACATAATTTAACAATCATCTAAATAATACATTACAGAGAAAATAAAATGAAAATGAGAATGAATGGATAGCTTTACAAAGTACCTCCACTCACAGCAGCAGGCTATCTGGCAACTCTGACTGGTAACAGAAAAATGCGAGAATCGTCGGGAATTCTCCAGCACTACCTAACTAGCAATCGAGCTTCTTAACGGTATATTCTTATCCACATTTAAATCTCTGTGGGATGAAATTAAGGCTGGAAAACAAAGCAGTAAGTAAGCGCTGTGAGCAAACAGTGTAGTAATAAAAGGCAACAAAGAGGCTATCCACTGAATATAGTGAAAAAGTGAAATTACTGGAGAATGACTGCACTCTTTTACCTTAACCTGGCCCAGATTTTCCTTTTTAGACTCTTGTACTCCATGTTGTATAAATAATACTTTAACGAGGAAAAGTGAAAAGAAAACTGGCATGTGTGACCCTCGTAGATATTATATAGGCATTAGTATGTATCTTATAACCACAATGTACAGGATGTAGTGTCTGGTGGAAACGTACACAGCTTCTCACTAGGAATGTCAACTCACATCCACAATCATGTTGTCCCAGACCATCAAGAATCCTTAACATATGATGTATTTCAAAACATCCTCATAGTTCAGACAACCAAGAATTTCATGACGTATTCAAACACGTGGAAGTCCACAGGATACCTTTCAGATACTACAGCCATACCAAACTTCCTCTCCAACCTGTATATAATGTCGGAGAGAAGCCCTTCAGATTATAAGGGGTTAGAGAATCCCCGAGAGAACAATTAGGGCAGAGGAAGGAGAAAAGGGGAGACTGGCCGTCATGCTAAGTTGCGTTGTAAATCACTACTCAATATAGCTGTTCAATAAAACTTCGTAACCCAAGATTGCTGTAATTCACCTCGTTGATAATACGTCTCACGACTTCATTCTGGCTGTGCTTAATGATCCATAATGGACTTTCCTATCTCCCTGCAAGTACCTACGACCACGCTATCGAGACCCTCAGAACACAGACAGATTACCTGAAACCCTGCAATAAAATTATGCTAGGAAAATCATATTTCGACATCAACTACTGCAAACATGGAAAAGCTTGAACTATGCACAAAATAAAGCCCTTAAGATAAGAAGATGCACTGAGACCACAAATATAGATAAGCTGCATCAAAATGAAAAAATGATCCAAATTGAAATGCCCACCCCGACGGGAGACCTAGGGAGGGGTGTCGCAACACCCACCCTAGGAGGAGACCACCGAAGGGCAGGTAAAGAGCACAGAGGCTCAGAGCTAGGACTCACGTCCCTGACTGCCTTACGTCCCTCTCGCCCTCAACCCACAACCCACCAGGACTGCAGTTCCAGTCACTACACTCCAGCCGAGACAGGCCTCGCCGGGTTCGGGGTGGGACTGCCTCCACAGTCCCAGACAACACCGCAGCTCAGGCCACCGTCTGTGTTGGGCACGAGGCAGAGCAGGCCACCGACCGCTCCTCACCTACAAGGTATACCCAGGAACAGCACCACGGCACAGGCCACCGTCTGTGTCATGCCCGAGGCACAGCAGACCACCGTCTGCTCCTCGGCTGTTACCTGCAGCGGCACCGCGGTACAGGCCTCCGTCCGTCCTCCGGCCGCCCCTCCACAGGGAGCTCCACAGGGAGAAGGACTGCTACATAGGCCACCATCCGTGTCAGGCAGGGAGAACAGGCCACCATCCATTCTCCTCCTGCAGTCCCTGTGGTTAGAGGAACCACTGTGTTGGTCACCGTCAGCACTGGGAGGGCAGAGCAGGCCGCCGTCCGCTCCCTATTCTCTACCCCTAGGACGCTCCCCAAGGAGGATGTCCTTGGCTCGGCCCACCACCACTCCTGTGGCCGAGCGGAACCCTTTCTCTCTCCCCACAGAGGTTAACCTCTGGAGGAGCTGCAGCTATGGGAGCTCTGGAGAGGCCCTGCAAGCAGCCCTGGGATCTACGCCCTGCAGCCCAGCGCCCATACGATGTCCCCGAATGTCAGACTCCCGACGGAAGGGCCACCGCAGACCACCCCTGATGGCTACTCCACCGAAGGAAGGCCACAGCCCCCAGACTCCCAGGGGCGTCCCCAGGACCTTGGGGTGTGACCTCCCCAGTCCCATCGGCCGGAACTCTACCTCCTGGAGTAGGCGCTGGCAAGAGCACCTGCTCTTCCTATTCAGCCCAAGCTCCGAGAGCTGAACCCCACGACGAGGCACTGACAGGAAAGGGCCTCCCTCTACACCGCCCAGCAGTACAGCCCAGATGACCCGTCCCCTGGCAAGAGTCCCGTGTCTCCTGCAAGAAGACGGCCGTCCCGGGACTCTCCCCACACCTGGCAGCCACCTGCAATCAGCCGAAGCAGCCCAGTCCCAAGACCTCTAGAGTAATTTGTGTTTTGTGCCTAAATAGTGTATTGTGAGATATTGTATCTGTGTCTTGTTCAGTGTTGTAAACTAAGGCAATATACGTGTAAGGTGGGTTCAGCTGAGTTTTTGTGCCCTGTTCCTTTAGTTGCATGCACCAGACCCGGTCTTGAAAAGAACCATAGAACAGTCACTCGTGATTAAGGGACAAGAAGTTGAACCTTGACCACGCAGCATAACAACGTGAGACACAGTGCATACCTTTAATGTGAGATCCACTCCACTCTTGTAAGTATAGGTTGAGTCACTCCTTCACATAGAAAAAAAAAACGAACAACCACTTAGCACTACTGTGTCAATAATATCCACCCCTCCACCAAACACTGTGTACACACACATATATAAACACAATCACTTCAGCCATCCAAAACCTACAGCCAAACAGCAACCTTCATGATCACTACCATAAATACTTCTTTCAGGAACTACCTTACCCAGAGAGACGAGTATACCTAGCCAGAATGCGTTTCAGCCATCACCCATCCCAGTTTCAGTACCAACAGAAGAAACAGTTCACAAACAATCCACACTCCCTACACTGCAATGTACACTCTTACGACATAACACTCACCTCATGCTCCACACCACAACAGACGGTCCTTCGACACAGTTTCAGCAGATCTATGGGAACGCCCCGTCGATGTGGCCAGTTTTCTGTGGTCCACTGGGTTCACGTCAAGCTGAACCTAGGGCTGTAACATAAACGACATTAATAGCGAGGAAAAGTAACGCTGGGATGCAAGGAGACTTTCCAAAAGGCCAAATAAAACTGAGGTAGAAATAAGCACTAAACCCCGAATCACGCTGAACCTACCCATACCGCTCCCAGCTCTTTACAAATCTCGCCTTCAGTCTCACTACCCTAACTTTCTATTGACACTAAGTGAATTAGTGCGCATCATCTACCTGCAGAACTATAATAAAAATAACTACAGTACAATGGAAAATTTACCAAACGGCCAGGGCGACTGTTCTGAAGGCTCTAACATTATAAGTGTTCACTGCTAAGTCTACTGAACTAATATATTCTATGACGTATGTATCAGCAGATGAGGCAACGCGGGGAGACTCAAGCACTGAGAGCAATGATGCATCTTCCCCCAGTCAAAGACAGCAGCGCTACCAGTACTCACAGCTTCCCGCTCAGCACCCACACTTTCTGGAACAGCTACAATCAGCACGTCAGCGGGCAGCATCTGCAACGGCTGTAGCAACAGGTGGGCCGTCGGCCCCTTGTCCGCTGCCGCCTGTCCGCCATGCCAGGTAGTCTCAGGTAGTGGAGGCTGAGCTATGTAGGTGGAGCTTGGCTATTGCAGCCAGCCACCCCCCGCTATTTGTCTGCATGGATTTTTATTACTCTACTCACCATTCAGTCCCTCCTACAGAACGCAACCTCCCATTTATGAATCCTCTCTCTCAGTCAATCATGTAGCCTACCTCCAAAGACTTATTTACATTCCAGCACACTTTCCCTCTTTCTGTTCTTAAACACATTCTTGATCTAAACCCTCGCTGCCCATTCTTATCTTCATTTTTACTTTTATATTTTTAGGAGTACACGTAGAAATAACATTTTTTTTATGCTCTCATGGGATATTCTTAAACACTTGTTTATCTCAAGCAAATCACGCCTTATTATTTGCACAGCGGAGGTGGAAAATCAA
>JAGKTI010021615.1:0-15650 GCA_018397915.1 Birgus latro | reverse complement strand
CCACATGCAGTGTTGCCTTAGCACCCTCATACATACTCTTGACAACAGTCAACAATTTTCCATCTGCTCCATATTATTTTCACCATATTCCTTGTCCATCTATACATGTGCTTTCTCCGGATCCATGAGTGCAACATTCAACTTCTTTCCCTTCTCTAAAATACAGCTCTACTAAACATTTCGAAATAAACATCTGGTAGATACATTCCTCCCCCCTGCTAAAACCCATTTATTCATCTCCAACTAATTCGAAAGTCTGCCCCATTACTTATTCAACATTGTATCCTACCATATACTTTTCTTGTTACTCTGAGAAGACAAATATCCTTGGAACTGCCATACACTTTTTTTCCCCTTTTCTTTTGTACAGCATAAGCGAAGCTTTATACCACTCCTCCAGTCCTCTGAAGCTCTACCATTCATCAAGGCCAATTAGCAAATTTCCTATAGCAGCCTCTTCCTTTTCCCGGGGCCCTCTCTTAACAGGTTCCGTTATTCACGGACAGCAGATAGTCATTCTTCAAAAACATCTGAGAAGTGCTAGAAAGCATTGATGGGGTTTCAAATGATGCACTGTTCCCAACCGCACAACCCTTCTCGTGCTTGCTCATGTAGCCTGTACCCCAGCTTCCCTTGTTGTCACACTCAGGCTGCTCAAGTGTTGCCATTTTGATGGACAAGTTACAAATTCTAGCAGCTTTACATATCTGGTTACGACTACCACTGATTCATGTGAAAGTATTCAACATATACCAAAATTAATTAAACTATACTGTTCCAACCCGATCCCACACTGCCACAGGCTCCAACAGCAGTAGTTCAGTATATGAAGGACATTGCTCACTCAGTTGTTCTTCCTAGGGTCAGCCTTTCGGTGTGCAACAACAAGACCAGTTCAGGTGTTGTAAACAAACACTGGCTTCTCAAGTAAGGTGTCTTTATTTACCAAGTAATTACACCTAATGCTTACCAACTACACTTCACTGTTCTCACAAGTACCGAAGCTATACAATCTCCACTAGCTGCATTGACACTGAACTAAACTCAATCTGAACTAAAAACTCCTCTGGTTCCATCCCCATCCTTATATAAGCTTCCTATACACTAGAATGATGTACTACATGCTCGGAGAATCAACAGTTACCAACTCGGAGACATCCAAAACATCCAGAGTTTTCTTACAGTGCATAACTCTAAATTATTTAGCATACATACTGAAATAAAATTACATAATTTAATAAAAAATCACATTAATAAATCATTATAGAGAAAATGAGGACAAAAATCACTGTAGAACTTAAAAAATATCTTCCCTCACAAATACCTGGCTAACAGGCAACTCTGTTTTTTCTTCTTTTTTTTTTAAAGATTCGCCACACTGGTGTGGCACGGGCTCGGGGTGGAGAGCCCGTCAGAGGATGGCAGTAAATAAACAAGGGGGCGTCCTCTGCATGGCGACAGAGGACGCTGGCGTGGGAGGGGGCAGAGCCCATCCCCCCATAATAACAAGGGGGCGTCCTCTGCATGGCGACAGAGGACGCTGGCGTGGGGGGGGGGGCGGCACTCTGATTCGTAACTGAAAAATACCAGAAGTACTGAGAACCTCCCAGCAAAACCCGCTTCTCAGCACTACCCCTTCCCTAGTCCTTTGTCATCCCAACAAAACTAAACAATGTATACAAACATAATCTTTAATCCAAAAACAAAATAATCCTTCAACTTATCAGGTCTTCTCCTATGTCGTTTCCAACGACGTCCCTGCTCCTCCGCACAGTCCACTCCTCCTGGAATGTATTGTTCCTCTTTCTGATGCTTTTCTTCTCTTGGGAAACTGTCACTATCCTCTTCTACTTCAGCTTCTTGGTCCTCCTCAAGATCCTTGGGTGTGGGAGAGCACAATTCCTCGGAGACGTACCAGCTGTACTGTCCTTGCCCATGGTACTGCCGCAGGCAATTCACTTGTACCAAATTTGGGCGAGGCATCCTGCCTCCCCAAATCCTGTATGTTACGTCTGATAGGCTGTCCAGCACAATTTAAGGCCCGTCCCATGGGCTCTGCAGCTTCGATGACCGTCCCTTCTTCCGCTTAGGATTGTATAACCAAACTTTACCACCATTCTTTAAGCTCATCTCTTTTGCTTTAGCATCATAATTGCACTTAATCACTTTGCATGAAAACTTTAGGGCTTCTCATACTTGATGTACCTCATCCAGCCTTTCCTGAAGATGCTTCGCATATCTGGAGGTGTCTGTAGGCAGCTCTTCATAATGTGGTCTCCCCATTAACAAGTCAACGGGTAAACATAACTCGTTGCCCTGCTTCAGCTTTGCAGGGATGTAGCCATTACACACATGGGAAGCAAACCGATATGCCTTCAGTAATGCAGGTAATTTCTGGTCCCATTCCATCTGTCCCTCTAAGCAGTACTTGGCCAGTTCTTATCCCAGAGTCCAATTTATTTTCTCCGTCATCCCACCTGACCGTGGCCTTAGTGGGGCCATCCTGGTCTTCTTGATCCCCAGTAACTTCCAGCACTCACTGAACACAACGGACTCAAAGTTTCTACCCTGGTCTGAATGCAGCTCTTGCGGCATCCCAGAACGGTAGAGAAACTGGTCAACGAACACTTCAGTGACAGTCACAGCCTATTGAGGATGGCATAGACTTCAGGCAACTTTGTGAAGTAGTCCATGGAAACACATATACACCAGTTTCCTCTTTCAGTGAGTGGCAGATGTCCAGCAACGTCCACCCCGACACTTTCCATCGGTGGTCCCACTCGGTACACCTGGAAAGGGAGCAACCACGTTTCTTGGGTTCCTTCTTGGCACAACATACATTACAGGCACGGCCCCACTCTTCAGCATCATGATGCGTGCCAGTCCAGTAGAACCTCTGTCGCAGCAGGCGTAGAGTTTTCTTCACTTTCAGGTGCCCACAAGTGATCTTATGAGACTCATTCAAGATCTCAGACTTCATATTCTGCAGAACCACTACAATGGCACCAGTAATCTGTAGAGATAATTCATAATTTCTGAGTACTCCTTTTCCCTTCACACACATGTCGCCTAAAACAGGAACGATAACCTTTGTACTTACTTTAATATTAAAGCTTCATGAATATAATGGGCGTGAGACTGGATTCAAACTGTCCGCCATGCTCAGTTCAGATACCCGCTAACCTGACGTGACTTCTGCTATGACAGCACTATCCACTTTCCCCTCATTTCTCTAAAATCCTAGAGAAACTGAATTATGAAAAAGAGTCGAGTGCACGATGACAATCGTATTCGATAACCCTGCCAGATTAGCTAGGGGAAAAGTTTCTAAACGAAATTTTTCCTAGTCTCATTCCTGTAGCAGGCTTACCCCCGCCTTTGTCTATAACAAAACGTGGAGCACTAGGCACCATTTCCCTCCCACACTCATACATCTCATGGATCTGTAGTTTATTTTTTCCCTCCTAAGAGGTGAGTACTTACACCTATATTCCTCATAGACACATTAAATGAATCCTGAAGTAGCCTTAGCATAAACTGACAAGTGATTAACAAGAGAAATGAAGTGAATGGCATTTGGGAAAAAAGCTTTTGCTCACCGTAGCACTGTTGTAGTAGAGAATAATTCCTGTATGCTAGTTTATAACCAGTGATTACATTCCAAATGGTAAATGAATATAAGTTAGGATCTTTACTTTTTCAAGGTCAAGTGGGAAGAAACTAGAAGTTTAAGGGTAAACTTATCTATTCTAAGTATCACTCTAGCCGATAAAAATTTCATTTCCTATTTTTTTCAAACAAACACCATAGTATGCGCTCAGTGTTAATGTTGCAGTTTGTACTTACTCATTACTGTGAACTTAGGACAGCAAAAAATATTATCACTCTAGTGTTAATCAAATAAACTCCAGGGCACATGTGCTGGGGGAAGAAATGCTTGGGTTATGGCGCTGTCACACTGGGACAAAAATGACTAACATGCGAGCCTGTTTTGTGAGCCGCTAGCCACACTGACCCACGGTAAGCGAGATTTCGCTGGCGAGGCGAAATGGATAACAATTTTTGCTCCCAGCTTGTTGGTGGTATTAGAACTCAAATGAGCCTATATTAATTTGGTAACTGGTGAGAAAATACTGTATACTGTTATTCACAGAAGGAAACTTTAACTAAAATTGTTAAGTAAATGTAATTTAATTCTTGTGGCTTTTATTCACTTCTGTTGTTTTCTTGTGACATGAACTAAATATTCGGACACTCGGGTAACCAGCCGTGGAGGTTGTCTGTTTTGTCTCCAAATAACAAGAGGAAATCAGATTGTGACCAGTATTCAACAGGGATGTTAAAGCAAGCAAAACTCTAGTAGACTGCCTTGTGGCTCTGGAGTTGCTGAAGTACTTGAGGTGGTTGCAGAAACTGAGGAAAAGAGAGTGGATATGCTGTGGTGGTTTGTTTACAAATGACTATGAGGAGCCAAGGCAGACGACACTAATAGTCGTTTTGGCTCGCAAAAACGCACGCATGTGACAGCAACTCGACTTTGCTAGCTGTTTCGCTTCACAACAGCTGCTCACATGTTCATTCACTTTTAGCCTAGTGCGATGCCGCCTTAAAAGACCACCATGACCTCGGTAGAGAAACCTTAGGGGATGTTACAGTGGAGACACCAAGCCCTATAGTTATCTTGCCACACCTACCTCTGAGCCAAACCTCATGCACCCCACTCACTCGTGTTTTGAGTATTCTTAGTATTTTGCGGTAGTGGTGGTCCTAAGTAGGCAGGAGAATGTGTGTACTCTATAAGATTATAACCTAGACTTTAATATGATATAATTTAAGGTAATCAACTGTTATATTACCATTTTTTCTTATGCATGCAATAGCGGGAGTTAAGGGTACGGGTTGTACTTTTACTTGGTATACTGGTGGCAGTCGCCATGAGAGAAAAAAATGAACCATCACCTCACCCCCATTACGCCATCAGTTACCAGTACCTTTTACTGAGACCTTCAGTAGTCCATTATTAAAGCGAAGAAGTTCCCATTGATTCCAGTAGCTCTTAGTCATAGGGCTCAATCTGGAAACCTCTTCCCAAGATGGTCGCACTGGACCCCACTGCAGTCTCTCTAGCACTGGTTGTAAATCTGTATCCTCCATCTGCATCCACTTAAGGTCTTCTTCAGCTGACACTGGCCCAGTAACATCAGTACAGTGGCATTTCATGCTAAGATTCCCATTCCTACTACACTTCTTGCCGTCTGTTCTTCCGTCTTCTCATACACTATCAGTCAAGGTTCTGAATTCCCACAGTGATTTGGCCTTTTGGGAAAAACTTGCTGCTTGTTGCCTCGTCACCAGGCTTTGTTAATTTACCCGCCAATTTTTTCTTCTTCCTCAGCCTTCTTATTGCCGTTTATCTCATTTGGACAACCATAGCTGAAGTGTCCCACTTCACCACATGTCCAACACCCTTTGGTTACAATTGTAGATTTCCCTGCACTACTCTGTTCTTGCTTCTTATTACATTTGTAACAATTCTGGCTTCCAGCAGAACCAGCAACCTCCTGTCTTCTGTTCTCTTCTTCCACTTGCAACAGTCCTCTTTCCTATACCCTGACTTTTCACCGTACCAGCAACTTTCTTCATATTTTTCCACTTCACATACTTGACCCTTTCCTGCCTCGAATCTCAAACTACAACCTGCCTGAAAAATGGACATACTGGACCTGATGTAGGACTCAAATTCTAGAGCCCTGGTTAGTGCTTCTTGGTTGTGCCTGCTTCACTTGCATTTTCAACTCAGCATTATCAAGAGCATCGATGAACTGGTCCCTCAGAAGAATAGCCAACAAGTTACGGTAAGTGCTGCTCCAGAGCACGCCTTGTGTTCCATACTCTCCAGCTCATGAGCAAGCTGCTATAGGGATTCACCTCAAGCCCGTTCACGGTTCAGGAATTTTGCTGTGTAAACTTCAGTCTGGTACATGGTCCCATATTTGCATGCCAGTACATCTTCTAAGGACTGATACCTGCTCCTCTTCTCTACCGACAATGGGCCAGAAATTTCCATTGCTGCACCTTTGAGGCTAGTAAGAAGCTGCACTGCCCTCTGCCTATCATCCCAGTCATTCTGATCAGCGAGTAACTCAAACTGTTCACGGTAAGCTTCCTAAGATACTTTGCCATCAGATTCTTGGTAATTGGATCCCTATTATAGCCATGCACTTCACTGGTTTCGGGCCTAAAAATTCGGGCATCATAATTAAGTCCAGGACTTAAATCCACATTCTGATTATTGAACTCCGTAATGCTACCTTTAGATGCTTGAGATCCATCAAGATTCACCATACACTGTCCATTCTTTTAATATGCTCCCTGTACACTAACCTGAGGCTCAGCAGTGCAATATTTCTCTACAGCCTCAATTTTCTCACTAATTATCTTCATATGGATGGCTATATTCTTCAACTGGTCATCTACATGCTGACTGTGTAATGCCATTTTTTTTGCATATAATGTAAGTAGTATAAGAGTAATTTAAGTTAGTATAAGTATAGTTTAAGTATATGATGTATGTAATTTACATTAGGTATTGTACATAAGTGTGTATTCTGGACCGTGTTAAGATGTTGTAAAGTGTGAAGTGGACTTTGTAAGTCTTATTTTGGGCTTGATTTTACTAGTAGAAGCAACTGGTCAAGGAGACGAACGCAGGAGCATCTGGTTTCGATAGAGTGATACAGAAAGTTAATTTGGAACTTATATTGGCGAAGAGTCATATTCACACCTAGAATTCAGGATTTTGTACTTGGGCTTGTGGTTGCTGTATTGTTCTACTAAATAACGTTGTCTAAGAACTTAAGTAAAGTCTGATTATTGATTATTGTCATATATGACCGCGAAAATTATTTTATTTGACATAGACCTCAGTTGTTGCACCATGTTGGGTGGCGCCGCAGGCGAGACAGAGGGAAATTGTATCAAACCGTGATTTCAGGCGTCGTATGTTAAATTGTTAGACCAATGCTATTGCCACAAAATTTAAATCATCATAAGTCATATTTTAATAAGTAGAGTAAGGCGTACGTTTTTATTGCAAATTCTGGTGTCGTTGATATAACCTGGAGACTGTAACGTAACTGTTTGAAGTCAGAACCAGACAGAGAAGTCGGAGCGGATGTTGGCGGGCGCGGGCTCTCGCGTGCCCACAAAGCGTCACTCTCCAGTAAGACACCATTGGGTGTGGACGTGTTTCCAGACAATCTGTGTTGGCAAGCGGCGTAGGGTCATGGAGTCAGAGTCGGCTAGCGTGTCGAGAGTCATTCAACATCTATTGCCTAAAAGCCCTTACACATTTCCATTAGTCCTTTATAATGTCAGTATAGTCAAAGTCGGTTGGTCCACTTAGTAAGCTAATTAATTATAAAACAAATGTAATATGTTGGTTAAAGGTGTGTGAGAGGTGGAATAGTGTGTTGTCCCGCCGTGTGGTGCGCTGTGAGCGCTGAGATGGCATTCTGTAATAATCTTGGTTTATGTACATTTTTCCTAAATATGTTATGTGGTGTAACCCAGGTAAAATAGGAATGATTTCTTTAGAATTGGAGTAAACAGTGTATTACGTGTAACTGGGTATCGCTACGAGTCCGTGTGAGACCGTGGAGTGGTTTATGGGAGTTACATCTATTGAAGAATTTTTCTATGATGTCGTCGGGATGAGGTTATTTTCATGTATCGCGTTAGACGGAACAGATGATTTATAAACTGGGTGGAATAGAACTTGCATTCTTTCTTTTAATTATTCTGGCATAATAGAGACTAATGATTTATCAAGGTCTAGTAATTAAATCTTGCTTGAAACTCTTTCATTTTGTGTAAGTTAAGAATAATAATACAGATAAGTAAATTGTATTAGAATGTTTTTGGTTATAATCCTATGGGGTAGTATAAGTATAGACTGAGTGGCCTGCAAGGCATGTTACATCTAAAGAACCACACTCTCCTATAAAATGCTCACGTTACCCTGTTAGTGCCAGAGGCCCCTTGTCCCTCTTCCATCGTACGGGACAAAATCATAAATAACATTCTTTTTTTTTTCCCCCGTCAACTGCTGGGTGGTGGCAGCGATACCAATTTATTTTAATTATTAATGAGGCCTTCTTAATGTTCTGGCAGTAACTGTAAACACTGTAATAATACTAAAATCGAGTATAAGTCAAATCCCCTAGAGTATCTAAATTTCAACTATTAGACTGGCGGCAAATGCAGTGTGAATAGTTAATTTAATTTCCCTATAATGTCAAAAGGATCGCGGCATTAGAACTGCACTCCATCACTATTCTCTCACTAATCTTCATCTGATTGTCCACATGCTGTCTGCACTCCATCACATTATTGCACACCTCATACATCTGCTGCTCTAGCATGGCATCTACTTCCTTCTAGAACTGTTGCTGTTCTTCATTTCTCCCTTGAAAGCATCTAGCTGTCCTTGCATCCTCAGTTGCTCCTGTCATGCCTCTTGAAGCTGTTCATATCGTTCTTTCTGTTCTTCACTTTGTGCCTCTACCTGTTCACTCTGTGCTTGCAGTTGTTCATTAATTTCTTTCTGTCCTTCATGCTATGCCTGTAATTGTTCTTTGAGTTCTTTCTTTCCTTCATTCTGCACTTGTAGTTGGATACTTTGTGTTTGTAGTTGTATCATTTGTGCTTGTAATAGCTTCATGATTGCAGCCAGGAACACCTCTTCCTCCTTCCCAGATCGGCTCCTTTTCTGCACACCCCCTTGCTCTATGTCGAAGATTAACCTCACTGCATCACTTTGCTAATAATCCACACTCCTGGCACCACTGTTACATCTGCGTCTCACATTGCCACAGGCTCCATCAGCAGTAGTTCAGTACAGGAAGGACATTGCCCAGTGAGTTATTCTTCCTAGGGTCAGCATTTCGGTGTGCAACAACATGACCAGCTCAGGCGTTGTAAACGAACACTGGCTTCTCAAGTTCGCTGTCTTTATTTGCCAAGTAAGTACACTTAATGCTTGCCAACTACACTGCAATGTTCTCACAAGTACTAGAGCTATACACTCTTCACTAACTGAACTGACACTGAAGTAAACTCAAACTGAACTTAAAACTCCTCTAGTCCCTTCCCCATCCTCATATAAGCTTCTTGTATAATAAAATGATCTACTACATTCTCGGAGAAGCAACAATTACAAACTCGGAGACATCCAAAATATCCAGAGTTTTCTTACACTGTGTAACTCTTTAAATTATTTAGCACGTTTAAATAACATTTTTTATCGGACAAACACATTCATAAATCAATATAGAGAAAAGGAGCACAAAAATCAATGTACAACTTTAAAAATATCTCCACTCACAAACATCAGGCTAACTGGCAACTTGATTCTTGTAACTGGATAATACCAGAAGTACTGAGAACCTTCCAGCAAACCCCACTTCTCAACAATACCATACCATAATAAACGAGATTATAAGTGTTTGCAGTCATGGTGTTGGAAACATGACTGTATACAACTTTAGAATGCAATGTGATAAGATTCTCAAGATCTGTGGTGCGTGAAAACACAGTAAATATCGCTTAATCACGCAACAACACTGTCAGATGCTATCAGCTGACGATTTTTGCTCAATTAACAAAAGCAGATTTTTTTGGTGGGCAAGGTATGTGGAAGGTATTAAGAACATATGGAGTGGAGGGGAAATTGTTGAGTGCTGTGAAGAGTATGTACGAAAGAGCTAGGGCTACTGTGCGAGTGGATTGTGAGCTGATTAAGTTCTTCGATCTGAATGTGGGACTGAAACATGGTTGTGTAATGTCTCCATGGCTGTTTAATATATACATGGATGGGGTCATAAAGGAGGTGCAAGAAAGGGCAGTGGATGTGGGGGTTGCTCTAATGAATGAGGGTGAGATGTGGAAGATTCCGGTGTTGTTGTTAGCTGATGATACTGTATTATTGAGTGAAGATGAATGAGAGTTGTAAGGTTTGATGATGAATGAATTTGGGACAGTGCGTAAGAAGAGGAATCTGAAAGTCAATGTAAACAAGAGTAAAGTTATGGTGTTTAAGGATTGAAGTCACAGAATGAACTGTGAGGTTGGATATGGAGAATGTGAGTGCATTCAAGTACTTGGGCAGTGTGATGAGTAAGGATGGAAGTATTGGGGATGAAATACTTGAAAGGGTACAGCAGGGAAGGAAGGTTGTTGGTTCACTGAAAGTGGTGATGAGAAAGAGGGAGGTAAGTGTGGAAGTCAAGAAGTCACTGCATCGTAGTATCATGATCCCTACCCTGACGTATGGAAGCGAGGCATGGACCTCGCAAGTCAAGAGTGAGAGCAGTGGAAATGAGTTACGTGAGAGGAGCATGTGGAGTGACATGGAGGGACAGGTTGACGAATGAAGAAGTGAAGGAACGTTGTGGGGTGGATGTAGAAGTGGTTGAGAAGATTAGGAGAAGTACACTGAGGTGGTTTGGACATGTGGAGAGAATGGAGAATGAAAGACTGACTAAGAGGGTGTATGTAGGTGGGGTGGAGGGAGGGAGAGGGAGGGGAAGACCAAGGATGAGGTGTAGGGATGTAGTTGAGAGGTATATGAGGGAGGGGGGAGTGAGCTGGGGGGAGGTTAGGCAAATGGTGGGTGAGAGATCGGCATGGAAGTGTTTTGTCTGGGGCCACCCTTTGCGGGATTAGGGCGTCGGGCTAGATAGATAGATACATAGCAGTCTTCTAAAACATTATTTTCTTTTACATGATTTGTAGCACAGTTACAGCACTATGTAGTAGACATAAGAGTAAATTACAGTGTAACTATCTATTGATCTCCGACACCTTTTTCCACTCATTTCACAAACACATGCTGGCACACATGTATTGCCTCACTACTTAGAGATTTCAATATTCCTACAAGATTGCAATAATGCAAACTTAGATATTTGTGCATTATCATAAAGATACAAAAAATAAATGGTAAACTAAGCATTCTGTGGGTTAGGTATGCACACACAAGGAGCATGGAGTTATTCCACCACATCAAATGCCCTGCAAGGCTGTAAACAACAGTCAGCTGATCTGCTAGTGAAAGCAGTGAAGGATATGCATACATTTGTTGACTTTCATGTATTTCCCTGTGGAGGGTGATTAGGCAGCCATATATGTTTATTGCTATTGCAGGACCCCTTTGGTATTTATGGGAACCTCTGTGCTGTAACTTCTGTGAAAAGGGAGAGAGTACAGTTTTAAAAGACTAACTGGGGGGAAGCCAGGTTCATTAAAGCCAAAAGTTTGTTAAACCTAAGGGTCCTCTTCCCCCCCCCCCCTCAGGTGGGAAATCAAATACATTTGAAAATTACGTGATGCGAATGGTTGGAGAGAAATTGTGAATGAATGAATGATGATGCGGCACTGAGGGGATATTCTCCCCCATTTGATCTGATCAGCTGATCATGTCAGGTACGGGTATGGGGATGAGTCCATTATGATGTAGCAGGGGTAAACCAGCTCTGCTGTCGAGCCCTGCCGCGGATGTCACTGATTGCACTGCGCAGCTGACCCTCGTGTGGTGTGGTGCAGTGAGGATCTGTCCCTTCTCTCCTTGGGGCTGTGATACGAATAAATGTGTGTGTGTGTGGATGAGTACATTGGGAGTGTGTCATCCTGTCTCGGCTATCCCCCTTTCTCTGGGGGAAGCACCCTGGGTATGTACAGTAGATAGATAGATAGAGATTACTGAAAATGAAAACTATACGGTATGCAGTTCACTTTAGCTTGGCAAATGATTACACCCTTTTGTAGCATATTTCACATCCTTGTCGTGGCACTTCTTCATGACTAATACAGTATTATTATAATCTGTTACTGCAGCCAAGGAATCATGATGGAGGGAGGGCATTTCAGGCCAAGCTGGGGTACGAAACATTTTGACCATGTAATGCACGCCATGTAATGACCATTGTTCGTTATTGCCAATGACAGTTCTGTGGGCTTTAAGACATTCGTTGATTCCGAAATCTGTTATACTGTTTGCAAGGGTCTACAGTATCTATTTAATCATTATTATCCCCTTCTTTGAACATTTCACCTCTAACTCAAAATTTTTTTTGGTCCATTCTCCATTCTGATTTTCTTCAATGTCTCACACACTTCCATCCTACTCTTTTCCATACCCGTCACCTCTTCATCTCTCAGCCATTCTTCAACCACTTATACTTGCACTACTTTCCTTTTCAAAGTTCAACAACTCTTTAAAATGATCTCTCCATCTTAACATATTCATTCTTCTTCACCTGCATTCTACCGGTTTCATCATTTATACCTTTACTCCTTCCCTTATCACCTCATCTTGCTTTCTTCACCTGTTTCAGGAAGTTTTTTTATACTCCGTACATCTTCCACTCACGTTTCTTCAATACTCTTCATCCATTTTTACTCTCTTACTAATCTCATCATCCCTTTCCTCCTCTGAACATACAGCTGTCACTTCCATCTCTCCACATCCTCCATTCCTTTGCTTTCCACCCATTCAATATACGCTTTCTTCACTTCCATTACTCATTCCACCATGCTGTTCTTTTCACTTCCTTATGTCTTCACCTCATCCCACACTCTACCTCTTTTTTTACTCTCTCTCATACAACTCTCTTCCCCTCTTCCCTCCTCTCAACGTACAGCTTTCACTTCCATTTCTCCATATCCTCCATTCCTCTGTTTTCTGTCCACTCAATAATAGCTTTCTTCTCGTCCATTACTCATTCCACTATGCTGTTCTTTTTACCACCTTATAGTATGGCTTCACCTCACCCCACACTGTACCTCACATGCTGCACAGACGTCTTGTGAACATCTTACATATTCCTTCCACCTCATCCATCTGCTCCAAATCATATACTAATCCAGTTGCTCCTCTTTTTTTTTTTTCTTTACTCGCAGTCACCCATTTTTCTCTTCCTCCAGCCTTTCTACTGTCTTTGCGGCAATTACTTCCTCATATCTTCCTCTACTTATCTTCACCCATTGCTTTTGCAACTCTATCTTTCGCTAACACAATGCAGTGAATAGACAATCCACTTCCCAAACCACTACACACCCTCGAGTCAAGCACAAATCTTTTCACTTGATCATCCATGCTTTCATTCCGTCACTGCCTCGTGTTGACTTTCGCAATTTGTTCTTGCTATTCCAATTAATCTTACACTTTGGAGACTTTCTCACCATAAGAGCTAACATACAGCCTTCACTAACCCCATCAGTACTAAGTGGCTATTCTGAAGCTGGATAACAACGTGGAAAAAATAAAATAAAATATACTTCATTGTTCAGAAAGTATTAAAAAATCTTAAACCTTAAAACTACGGAAAGTTCTTATTACGTGCTGTCTTTTTTTATGGTCGCTGATAAATTCAGAGCAAATTACTACCTATAAAGTTAATTTGCCATGTCACCATATTGTCGGGAAGCCGACAAGGCTCTCTTCAGGCAGATGTAAGCAGACACTCAGCTGTAACAGGTGTGGATACGAGTACACCTGCTGGACGTGAGTTTAGGATGATACACGGACGGAAGAGAGAGAGTAGGGAGTTTGATGTCAGCTCCACATATAGCTGCGGACAATAGGTATAGGGAGGTGGAGTAAGGAAGGAAGGTTGAGAGAGAAAGTAAGTGAAAGCTGAAGAGAAAGGAGGAGAGAGAAAGAGAGTCAGAGGAGTGGTGTTGGTTGGAGGTTGTGCAGACGGTGGGAACATGTGCTGACTTTGCATTTGCCACCGTGGGAACGCATGCTGATACTGCACTTGCTTGGGCCTCTACGGTGGATGACACGCGGATGACGTGTGGATGAGGGCGGTGGATGAGTGGGTGAGGCCATCACCCACCTCACAACCATGTGACCTGCTGGTGAACATCAGCAACCCTTGAGTCCAGGATAAGTTAGAGAGCACAGTTTGATATTCAGAGCTGAGGGTAACGCCGTGATGGGGAGACGCAGCCCGGGGCAGCAGCGAGACGTCACGAGGGACATTACTGTGAAGCCGAAAGGAAGTAGAGTTCCAGGGGCGACATGAGAGCACCTCTGTTGACAGTGAGTAAAAGTACAAGCTTACGTAATCGCGGGTACAACTTGTGAACAGTGCTATTATTTGTCTGTCGTCGGGACTTTGTAGAGAGACTCCTAGTTACTTAGAAAGAAACGGAAGGAGAGAAGATTTTAAATGTTTAAATGTATTTCTTGTACTAAGTGATAAGATACTAATATAACAGTGTAACCTAATATAAATAAGTGAATAAAAGAGTGCTTTACTTATAACAGCACTAGTGAGTATTACAGGATTAAATATATAAGGTTGATTTTAAAGCACGGAACTTTTATGAGAGCTTTAATTAATTAATATAGTGCTAGTAGTAAAGTGAACTGAGTGTAGATGGTTAAGTGCGGTTTCTAGCACGGAACTTTATATGAAGTGAAATGAGGTGGGAAAATACCTCATGATTGTTATGTGTGTAAATATATTGTAAATACCTTTTTTATAATTAAAGCCTAGAAAAGCCATATCATTTTTCATTTCTTCCAGTTCCCAGTTCTGAGTATATGTGAATAGTGAAAACCGAAGTCGCGCATTGCCAGTGTCTTTTGTTTCACGCTACCAGAGTAATAAATATGGGAGGATAATATTCGCGAGAAAAATAATATTTCTGTATTAAGGGAGGGCGCAACAATATTTACATTAGTTCCCCTTACTCTCAGTACAGTACCAGCTGTATGGACAAACTTTTGTTATATGAAAACCTATCCCAACATACAGTGAGGACTTACTGCATTGCTGCATTTCCATAAACAGATGGTATCCAACTCATGACCATGCATTTCTCCGTCCATTCCCGTATTCACTAGGCTGAAAATTATTAACCCACTCAGTCAGGTGACATGTTTTCTTGTTTATTCTTGCTACTTCAGCTGAATTTATTCAACTTAGAAGAGACTTTTCGAACTGGAGAGGTTATAATTCATCAATCCATTTGCAACAAGACATCTCAGCCAAGTTGAAGAAAAAGTAATTACTCGAATATCCGGACCTCCGTAGCTGTACAGTATACTACTGTTTCAACCTGCCAAGTCCCACCGACGTACGATGCACGTCACTACTTTTTTCCGCTAACAGACTCACCGGTGTACATGGTACGTCAGTCAGTTGCAAGGCCTGTCGTTTGCATATTTTTCAAGATTCATGGGTTATTTTTGGTAGGCATATGTAGAGAAACTGTCTGGCCCGACCTGACCCCCCCTCCCCCCCACACTCGGCAATTCACCTGCTAGCAGTAACCTGGCCAATAAAGATATGTTGCCCCACGGTCTCTCGAATGATGAAATTCACGTTGAAAGTTATTCCTGAGATGGAGGACAAAGAAAAGAAGAAGCTAGAGGGAGAAACAAACAGAAGTGATGAGGTTTTAATGTCGTTAAGGAAGGTGCCATATGCTGGGGTTTTGGGTGAGTGAACAATGCTTTTATCGCCTATAAACAGAAGTGGTGAGGTTTTAATGTCATAAAGGAAGGTGCCATATGCTGGGGTTTTGGGCAAGTGAACAATGCTTTTATCACCTATATTATTGTGTGAAAACCAATA
>JAGKTI010021614.1:0-15651 GCA_018397915.1 Birgus latro | reverse complement strand
CACCACCACCACCACCACCACCACCACCACCACCACCACCACCACCAGTGTCTCGACTCCTGGTTCCCACCTGAAGATGGGGCGAAGCATGGTCCATAGAGCATTAAAAATAAATATAACCCATAGTATACTATTAAATTGTTAACGTTTCACGTGTAATATTATTTTTGTTTTTGTAGTGATTCTGCCTTGATTTTAGGTGCTCAAGTACTAATACATCGGGCAACAAAAAGCGTGACAACTCTCTTAATATGCATCAGTTCTTGGAAAGTCAATAAATACGGCCACATATGTCTCACTCCCTCTCGCCACCAACGACGAATTTCGGACATGACTGAGCAAATGCGACCATATTTTTCCACTTAAAACACAAAACAGTACAGTATGTTTATGTCTATAGACAGATTGATAGATAAATAGACATATGTAGATGGATAGATAGATATAGATCCAACCCCCCTTACCTCCCTGCTGCTAGTTTCTTCTGCTTCCTCCCCCATTCCTGTACTCATCTTCATCCCCTCGCCCCACCTCCCATCCCTTCCCCTCCTTTCCCCCTGTATATCCCTCAATCCCTCTCCTTTCCCTCCCCACCTTCATCCCCTTCCAAGTCCTCTCTATTACCCTTCCCTTCCCTCCTCTCTGAAGTCCACAGTCACCCCCTCTCCTTCCCCTCTCACCCCATCCCCCCACCTCTTCACCCCCACGCCCCTCCTGATTACTCCCCACTACACTGAACTATCTAATCAATCTTTAATGTCATAGTCCTTCCCGATGTTTTTTTTGTTCAAATATTTTTTTAATAACTTCTCTTTAACTCGGCTGTCAGATTTACTCTCGTTTCTCGATATAGTTTAGTCATTTCCAGATATATTACACTTAAGTATTCAATTTCCTCTCAACTTTTAAAATTACCATCCCTCCATCTTTAATGCTGATCTGTAACAAGAGACTAAAAAAAAAAATAATGCCAGGAACAAAGATGAAGTGAGTCAAATCATCTAAAGGCATCAGGGTTAAAAGACACCATAGAAGTGACGGGTTTACTATAATATCGGGCGGCCAGATTAAGTAAAACGTCGGCTTCGATATCGGTAGAATTTCTACCGAGGCGAATTCACTGTACATATTTCCCTTCGAAGCTGTTAGTATTTAATTTTTTTCCCCCCATCGTGAACATGCTGGAAGATTAAAAAATATGTGCTCAGCCATGTAAGAGTCACTGGAGCTACCGAGTAACTGAAACCAAAGTCTGCAGAGTTGTCCACGGGACATGTGTGGGGGTTTAGAATCCTGTAGTAGTGAAGGGCTCCAAAACACCCGGAGAGAGAGACATTAATCAGAGACAGTAGGAGTAAGTGACCAGGTAGGTAAGTAGAATTTCCAGTAGACCAGGAACAGTAAAGTCTGTTTAAGACAGCCTCCTAAGGTCAGAGTTTGTCATGTGAAGTTGATCAAGATATTGTTGTTAAAGACTAGGTTTTGTTATGGGGAAAGTCTTCAACACCACCATATTTAGTTAATATCTGACTATTTTACGGCCCCCGTGAAAATAGTTCCGACCGTGAGAATAGTCCTTTCGGTGCCTAAAAGAATTTCATCCATTTTATCCAAACTTTGGATATTGGTTGCATGAGACCTCGTGACATCCGTGAATTCAGCGTAATAAATGCCCAGTTTTTAGGGTAGGACCAAGGTTAATCAAGTACATAAATAGGCAAAGAATTCGGGTATTTATTAACAATGCATGTCATAGTTGTATCTATATTTCCATATTAAATCCAACATTTTATAAAACACGAATTCAATTTTTCACATACAGGATATTCAAGTGGTGGTTAAAATGTATGAACACTATGGGTGGGTGACGGTGATTTCTATTTTTGTCAACTTTCAGATTTTCATCCTTTTCACTTATTTCACGTAGCTCAGTGTTAGCGAAATTTAACACTACGCTCTGCAATCACACAACACTTATTATAATCCTATTCATGTTGATCTATTGATGAAGATCTCATTCAAGAGGGAGATGACAATTTTAGTCAAAGTTGAGCAGAGAATCCTTTCAGCACAAGTTGCATTTTATCCAAGCTGTTACCAGACGAATAGTTAAGAGTAAATGAATGGTGGAAGTTCTAGAAGTTGCCCATAGTGCGCAATATTATCCACCTCTCCAATCAATTTTCGGTAAATCAAAATAGGTGGAAAACAGCGTTAAGTGCTGTGCACTGTCTTAGAGTTGGGACTTGACAGCCCAGTGTCTCCACGTTAAGTAATAGGTTAGTTTGTGTTAGCCTAAATAGGTTAGGTTAGCTGGAGTGAGGTTAAACAGGTTAGTTATTAGTAATTCGTTTAAGGGTAGATTTTCCTGTCATTCTACCGGGCTATCAAGATCAAGCAAGACAGTGCCAGGTTACAGCAATTATATTCTTACCGTAATTACTGACAAAAAACTAATTTATTAACTTAGATCGCATGTTAGCAATGGGCAACTATTTACCGAGTGTCACAGTATATTAAACTCCTGCAGCGAAATCAGATCTGATAAAATTCGCCTGGTGGCAACAAGAACAAATTTTAAGTCTCCGGGTTGAAAGTGATGAATATTTAGCCGATTTGAGATTTAACTGTCTTCACACCAAAAATTCCATGACGAATTTTCTTCTATTATACTGATGCAAAACCTATCGATATTAAAGATTACAGCACAAGACAGTTAAAGTATTACAGAGAAACTCCATGAAATGATAGGCAGACTTAAACCACTGTCACTACGAACCAAACTGTTCTTTAAGAGGGACATCGAGTAGAGGTAAATAGCTAGATTTTGTCTAGTCATTAGATATGTTTTTTTTTTTTTTCATTGAACCTTATTATTAGAGTTCAGAGTTTCTAGTTTTTACAGTAAATCGAAAGTTAATACAATATTGTAGAGAAATCAGACTATCGCAACCTACAGAATTTATGTCGTACTAGATTCGCGTGCAGTACATGAGGGTCTTCTACGCACAGCACAGGTACCTGGGCCCTATGGTGCACAAGGAACAGTCCAGTAGAAGGCGATTACAAGCAGCTGGGGTTTCTGGTGCATAAGAAACAGTCGAGCAGAAGATATATGAGCTGCGGTCTTGTGCACAGGAAACAGTCGAGTAGAAGGCATAAACAGGCAGATGTGCACAAGAAACCGTTGAGTAGAAGGCAGTCATGTGGGACTTCTCAGCCAACAGGTGGGAAGAAGGTAGACAGGTAGCCAAATCTTCAGTCAGCCAAAAGCCCATCCTCAGTTCTCGATCTTCCAGTGGTGTCATTCTGTAATAGATAAAATTGCAGGCAATCTTACAATGATCTTTCCTTGCTTCAGTAACGACTAAATAGCGAGAATGAAATTAAAGCATGACAAAGGCTAAACTTACCTAACCCTACCATTAATAATCAGAACTATTATATTCTACATTTTCTCAACCGCTAGAGTATTTTTAAGTGCTTACAAAAATTAAATAACTTGGTTAAAAAAAATCCATGAACCCCATCACCCAATGTCTCTCCAAGCTGACAAGTCGTGATGTAGCGAGAATGAACATTAATATACATAATGTTTACCTTAAACATGCTGACTCTTTTCTCGCCAAGGACAGTGCCAGTTATGAGGTGAATAAGTCAAGACTTAGATCAGATTTGCATCTTAAGTATCAACCTTAGCCTAAAGAAAATGCAAAGTATGTATTTAGCAGCTTAGGTTTGCTGAGGCTAAGAAGTCTAAACATTTAGTATATGGTTAAAATTATATAGTTAGATTAATTATTTCTTAAGGATTACCTTGTCTGGGTCAGCAGTGTTACGGCAGCGGTAAAATGAACTGCTTTTACTCCTGTCACAGCATAGAGTTTCCTTGTAGCCAGACTCCATTCCGGGAGAGTCGCCACTAACAAAATTCACCTTATCCAGAAGCAGTAGGCTCTCCTCCCACCACCCACCACCCACGTTCATATACCGCTCCACATCCTGTCTCCACCTCAGTTTTCTTACCTGAGAAAAAATCATTAAGGAAGCGTGTGTACATGAACGGCAGCACTGGCAAAATAAGGAAACCGGTCTTATTCTAGGTGGCAATATCATACCTCACTGATAAGGGAAGAATCTTAATACATGTCAAGCTAGACTTAATACACCTAGTCAGATATTAATAAATCGCTAGTAGGCAAAAATCTTCACCTGTTTGTCTCCAGATGTCCACTGACCAGACTTAAAATCTATACAAAGATTTCAGGGCAGCTAAATTGGCCAGATTCACCCGCCCAGTCTTTGTATATTCAGTCTTGCCATGAACATTCCAGGTAATGTTAAAAATATTGCTGGAGTTGCTCACCGAAGTATTGCTAGTTACCTACCGAAGAATTACGAGTTACCTGTTAACCACTGCAGAATTATTTCCATTATCGCACACAACTGGTATTTCAGTACTCAACTAAATGTACTGCATTTCCCTTCACCTGTATTTCCAAAACCTTTGCATTCATAACATAGAATTAAAGTTTCTCCTTAACTTACAAACAACATAGCAACGAATTTCCTGCAGCCACGATATTGGCTGACTCCCTTATTTAATCTTATATTTTTACCTGAGCTTTAACACCCTGACTGCTTGGCAGCTGATTAAGTTCACCTGTATCTTACCTGTATACTTATACATATCGTCAGGGATGATAATTTTCGGACCTTGATTCAAAGTATACTAACGTATACTTTTCTACCATCTAGTGCTTCTAAGTACCCTCCATTTCTCTACCATCTACTACTCTCCCTAGTTGCCTCCCTATAGCTAAATAGTTTCCTACCGATGGTTTTCTCCCTGCACCATTCTTACTAATACCTACAGCTTCCTCCTAGCTTTACCTTCCTTTTAACTTTAGCTTCCTATCAAAAGCTTCAATCCTATTTAACCTATCCAGTCCCCTAGCTGAATTTTCAATAATTTGCTTTGTTCGCTATCACAGCCTAAGCATCCATCCTACCGCATGTTAGGTTGGAGGAGAAATACAGATTAGATCGTAATTCCTCATTTTCTATAACGTTTCAAGCTACAAAGAATCGATCTTCAGAGTCTTAAATAATGATGCCGAGACCCTTATACCCCAAGAAATTACCTCCCTCCTTCCCGCCCTACCTCGTGCAGCAGTCCGGTTAGTTACCTCTAGGAAAATTCTGTCGTTCTACCCCACCTCTGATTTGCGCCATTAATGGTCTGATACATAAGCTGAAAAATCCCTCCTTATGGGTAGATACATCTTCTACACTGAGCTGCTTCCATTACCTCATTTGTTTATTCAGACCTATCTCTCTGACTGCAGCTTCTCACTAGGACAAACGATTGTGCTGATCTTTGTACATCACAAGGGAATTAGATACAACTGATGCCTCACACCTACTTTGTGTTCTATCCTTTTGTCCATTCCTGGTCCTGCTTCCCCTGTGTAAACTCGAGGAAAGTTCCGTGTGATACACTCTCTCACCACTTCGAAATGAGAGTCAAACAGTAGGGAAGCAGTAGACAGCATTTATCTGGTAACTGTGCGAGGAGTGGGGCTGGAAGGGGGAAGGGGTAGGAACCCTCAGCTCCTCCAACCACCCTCTTTCCCAACCCTTCCTCCTCCCATAACATTTCCCCTCCCACAGTGTTACCAGACAGTTCAGAGTGTCTGGCTACTGCTTCACTGTGGTCGCCTCACGCTTAAAGTTTCTAAGTGGCAGGGATGTGTGTAAGGCGGAACTTTCCTCGAGTACGTTCTAGACCATCCACCCACGATATGTTGTATATTACACCCATTTTTTACTTCCTTTCACTTAATTTGACTTGTATTTTACGTCTTGAGTATGGTACGATCCAAAGGACTGCTTTCTGTAAGATCTTATTGATAACCGAAGCTTTGAGATTGGGTCATAACTACAATTTTTTTTTTTTTTTTACAAAAATACCGGGTAGCATACCATAAAAGCTGTAATGTATTTAATCTCATCGCTCATGAACTCGTTACTGTTTATAATATAAGCCCCTCTCAAAAATCCTTCAACTCCAAACTTGGACCTTTTGTTTGTGTGCTAGA
The DNA here is from genome assembly GCA_018397915.1 of Birgus latro. Taxonomy (NCBI): domain Eukaryota; kingdom Metazoa; phylum Arthropoda; class Malacostraca; order Decapoda; family Coenobitidae; genus Birgus; species Birgus latro. The sequence continues at coordinate 9,550 of JAGKTI010021614.1, read as the reverse complement.
TATAGTGGATAGTCATCCTGAATGGTTTATGTCACGCAGTATAGCTCCCTCGTCTGTTCTCAGGGTTATACGAGTTTTTTCTTTCAATTCTACTGTAAAGTCATCATTCACTCTAATATTCGTGTTATTTAGAGTAATGGTGTCCATTGGCACTTTAACACATCGCCCACATATCTGTACCAAGCTGCACTCCTGCCTTGGATTCTCCTGCAGTAGTCAGCCTGCAATGTTTCCATGTATAGTCAAGCCATGACAACAGAATGAGGCGAGCCCATGGCTAGACAGTAGTGTTTGCTACATTACTATCCACTGAAATTGATTACTTCGATGTGGTCAGATGTACGTAATGGCAGCACCTCAACTTTGGTGTCCACTGTTCTTCCTTGCCGGCAGTAGGACGAACAGGACGTCATCGAAGATGAGGAGCTGCCAATACGATGGTCTAACTAGAACTAATACCAAAGTCGGAACATTTACTTTCAGTGGAGATGAATACAGGGAACAATTGTCCAGCCACGAGCTGTATTTATCCCAGTGATGGCTTGCCAGTACATGGGAGACTGATTACTGCAGAAGAAACATAAGCAAGGGTGTAACTTTGTACAGATATGGACACTGTCGGAAACAGTGACTTAGACACTAGTATTCTAAATAAACTTGAATTTTGAATTCTGCATAGGAGAGAAAAAAACATTAAGATTCTATACTGAGAACAGACGACGGAGTCAGTTAAAGATTACTGTGCACTGTCTCAACACACCAAAAGGACCAAGTCTGGAATAGTTACACAAGTTTTTCTAACGGCGTATAGAATCTGCGGTAACGAGTTCAAAGAGGAAGAGATTAAATACATAAAAGAAGTCTTTATGAGACTATGCTATACGGTTAGCATGTTAAATCTAAAACGGAAGGAAATTGGTATATATAAAAAATGTCAATGTTCAATCAAACTACAACAATACAAGTTAAGTGTCTGTCCCCTACTTAAAGCTTCGGTTGTCTACTTAATGAAAGCAGGGCTTTGGATCGCAGCATCCTTAGAATGTAAAAGAAATAGTCAAAAGTGAAAGGAAGTGAAAATGAGTAAAAAAAAAAAAAACACACAGCATACAGTACAGTGGATGCCCGAAAATGTACACAGGGGAAACGACGAGGAATGGATGCACAGCTAGAACAAAGCAGATGTAGGACATAACAGTATCGAATTCCCTATGTTGCAAGAGAGCAGCACAATCATTTGTCCAGGATGAAGCTAGTCATTGAGAAGTCTAAAACATGATGGAAGCAGCTCAGGTTTGTGTTTAAAATGTAAACAACTGAGTTTTTTCAGCCTATGTAGGTATACAGCAAGTTATGGCGTAATTAGGTGTGGGGCAGGGTTATGCAATTTTCATAGCACTAGCCAATCACGGTGCGACACTATAAAGGGAATTCCCATGGGTATAATGTCTTCCGTATCACACTCAGGACGGGTTTTGTATAGCCTGAAACTTGGGAAAAATAAGTCAAGCTCTAACCGTGTCTCCCACCAAACATTTCTACAGCTTAAGTATATTTCCTAGCAGAGCCTAAGTAGCTATCTCATCACAAAATCTTACACCATTTCGAAGCCTGCCGTACCTTATTCCTTCTGGCCCTTAAATTATTTCCTAGTATTTAACCTCTAATAAAACCCTAGCCTACACCCACACCCTGACCAACACTACTGCAAAACAATCAACCAAATCCTTAACGCAGACAGGGGCCTAAGCACTGAAAGCTAAGCAAAATTAAAAGTGCACATGAAAATGAACACCGAAAGTTGGAGTATACTTATCGGCTGGTATGGGCGCCGTGTGAAGACATCAGTGAACGTCGCCTCACCTGCGAAATACAAATTGTTAGTGAAAATTGAATCGTACCTCACTATAGATTCCTGTCAAAAAATACAAGCTAGGCATTGGCAAGTAGCGCTAAACATAAAGTGGGAAGAAACTTCAAGATTTAAATCACTACAGATTAATGACCTGACAGATTCTAGCTTATTAGATTTCTGCCCATACTCCCTCCCCCCTCCCCCCAAAAAAAATTAGTAAGCCATTTCAAGGAAGAAACACTTATTCTGAACTGTGTGGTACATTAGATAAAAAGTAGAGTACTTAAACGTCAAATACTGAATAGACAGTCATACCCAGATTTTTTTCTATTTGTTTAAGGTCCAGTGGGTGATGTTTAAATGCATGAAAGAATAAGCACAGCTTGTTTTAAAGTAAAAATCACAATCACTAACCTCAATTCATAGTTAAAGTTAGATTGAGGGACTGACTAGCAATGAAGAAGACCAGAAAATTCTCTTCAGTTTTCAAACACGCATTTAGTGTAACAGGAAGTGGTTCTGTTCCATCAAGTAAAGAATCACTTGTCTATAAAGGTTGCAACTGCTTCATTTTAAGTCTTAATCCGTAAATTCTTCTATATCTTGTGACAGCAGTGCCGTCTATCCTTCCCTGTATCTAGTATCCTTGCAGTTGTAAGGTTATTGCTTTATTTCTACATACACGTTTTCCTTTGCCAGTTTTCCCAGTAAGTCAATGAGCAACTACCACTCGGCAGTTCATAATTAGCTAACCTGTGTACTGTAGAAGGCAACATTCTTAATACGACGAACGCTCTTTTCTCCATATGTCCACTGACCAGTTTAGACCTAGGGCAGTAGAGTGTCAAGCTCACTTGTCCATCTTTGCATTCTTTTTCAGTACAGTACCAGCAAAATGGAAATAGTTAAAGTACTGGAGCCGTATAAACTCAGTCACCTCCACCTTTAACTTAATTATCAAAACCCTTCTTACTTTCACTGCTTAAAATACAAAGCCAAAGTACTGAACTAACTACTACAGTGTTTCACAGCTAAACAGGTTGCCCTTTTCTAACCTTGCTCGGCAATTAACTTATGTAGAAAACAGAACAATTTCTCAACTAGTAATAAGATACATACCTCACCATAAGACCTTAACACTTAAAAAAACAATTAACTAAGAAATCGATTTACCATAAAGTGAAGGTACTCTCCCTGCGACGGACAGCGTTTTTCTGGCTGCTGGTTTACATGGACCTGCCTTGTAGGCTCCCCAAACCAGCCTACTGAATCACAAAACAGTGAGCTTTAGCTATCTTGAGCAACAGTTTGGCGAGTTCATGGGGCAAGGGTCAGTATTAGAGTCAGTACAAATTACCCTATGTTTTCTATTATATTGTACCAGTTGGACAACGCTCACGACACTGCATAAACAAAATAGATGGGAAATGTAACCAGATAGTAATGTGTCCGGCTCTGAATATCCATCTTTGAATACAGATCCGAAACGCCACTCACGGACCCTTTCTCTCGACGCATCCAAAATTTAGTGTTAAAAATTCATATCAGAGCAATGGCAGGTGAAGGTTACCAAATCCCCCTCCTGAAAATATAAAGACCTATACTTTTGATCGGCCTTAATAACTTATGATATAGAAAGGGATAACTCTATTTTAATTTAAGCTAGAATTGCATGCTTGATCTCGACCCTAACGCCATCTGTTGCGCTGAGGCGTTATTAAAGGTGCACCGTCGTTTGCTGGGGGGAACTCACACAAAGGTGTTACGAAGAACATCACGACAAGGGCCTCTGACCAGACGTCAGTAAAAGGACATGGCTATATTTGGTTTATTTATTTTTTTATTTAACGTATTGCTTGTATGGTTACCTTCCAGTGCCATTCATTATTCTACATATGCAATAAAAATTTGGAGACGCCGTATGATGTTTTAGATTTCATAATGCTTGGCAAATCTTGTGAAAACAATAAAACTTACTAATACATTTCATTTTCATTTCCCTTCACAATTAGCTATGTATATCACCAAAAACACGGTGTTAGATATAGAAGTGGACATACTGAACGTTATTATCGTATTATTGTGATTAACAGGGAACAGACAAAGAGTTCAGGAATTATATTGCAGTACACAAACAATTATTTCGAAAGGTATACGTTGCCCTCGCAGAGTTATTGAATAATGCTAGTGGTGTACATCAGATGGCGTTACTGAAGGTGGAAAATTAATATACTTCTGGCAGCCAGACACGGAACGATTTTTTTTTCTTACGTGTAACCAATGGAAGCTGTTTTATCTTCCAAGTAGAGTCTTTGATTCAGACAATCCTATGCCTATTACGAGATACTCGTACTTCTAACTGGACCATCCTCCTTTGGGGGGGATAAGGAGGGAACTGAGAGACGTTTGTAAGATCAGGTAGGAGGGTCACCCATTTATATCGATACCACCACGTGAAGGTGTCCCACTCCAGCACAATATGTCGGGGTAAAGTATGGTCTTCAAAAAACAGTAGCTTCCACCATCCTCCTTTAGGGGGATAAGGAAGCAGCTGAGGGACGTTTGTATGACTGGCCAGTTGAACCGCCCAGTTACAAAGGTGCCACGACGTGAAGGCAGCCCTCTCCAACACCTTAAGAGAATCAAGGAGCATTGTGGTGTTTATGTAGTTGGAAGGCATTAGGAGAAGTACAGGTATTTGAGATAGTTTGTCCGTGTGGAGAGAATGGCAAACGAGGCTGACTAAGAGAGTGTATGTTAGTGAAGCGGAGGGGAGGAGGGAAAGGGAGAGACAGAGGATGGGGCGGAGGGATGGGGAGGAGAGGTATGTTGGTGAGGGAGGGATGAGCTGAAGGGAGGGCAGCCTGGTGGCAGAAGACTGGATGACGTGGTGGGTGACTGTATTACGAGTGACACTGAGAAAGAGAGAGAGAGAGAGGGTGTGTGTGTGTGTGTGTGTGTAGGTATTTGGGTAAATGGGTGTGGGTGGCTAGTTTTTTTTTTTTATGTGTCCGACTCTAGGCATAGGCTTCACAGCCTTGCTCCCAAGGTCCAGTAGTCGTCCTATATACCATACACCTCTATACATCTCTACACGTCACCAAATTCGCGCAAACACCTACAGTTCATATTGAATAGATGTTAGGGTTGTCTCATACTGGACTGGTGTATTGGTATTAGCAGGGGTATTTTTACATGTCGGCGGGTTTTCTGATAGATCAGTAAAGTCTACCTTTTATGAAATTCAAACTTATTAACTGTTCCCTGCCCACGCCGGAATTCGAACCTGGGTCCATTAGGACTGCAGGCCATCTCTCTACAAGCCACCGCTTCCCTCAGCTGGGTGTGAGTGGGCAACTGAGTGTGTGTGGATGGATACCTTGGTGTATGCGAGTGTGTGTGTGTGTGTGTGTGTGTGTGTGAATCTGGGTGTGTGTGTGGGTGGGTGGGTATGGGAGGATATAAGTGAGTGGGTATGGGTGAGTGGGTCGGTTTGGGTAGGTGTTGGTGGAAGGGTGGGTTTATGTTGATGATAGGCTGGATGTGGATGTGTTCATGAGGGTAAGCTAGTGTGGGTGTGAGTGTTGATATTGGCAGGCGAGTGTGGGTAGGCGGGTGTGGGGTGGGTTGGTGGGGTGGGTGGGTGGGGAGGTAGGTTGGTGTGAGTGGATGTGGGTGGATGGGAAGGTAGGTTGGTGTGAGTGGATGTGGGTGGGTGAGTAGGTGGAGTTTTGTGGGTTATACCATTAACGGATGAGTGGATGGTTGTGGGTTGTGGGTGGTTGTGGGTAGGTGGACGGTTTGGAAGGTGTGGGTGGCTGGGTCAGTGAATGTGGTTGGATGGGTCTGTGTTCATGAGTGGGAGTAGGTGAGTAAGTTGATCGAGATCTTTCATCCCGCATCTTCTGACTACCTCCTCACTCAAAGCTCTGTCCTCCCATCTCACTCCCGCCATGTATCTTAACATTCTACGATCAGTACTCCTCAGAATATTCATCAGTCTATCTGTCAAAGCCCATGTTTCAGCACCATATATCAATACTGACCTAATGCAGGCCTCATGTATTTTACTTCTGTGTCTCAGTGGTATGTGTTTGTTGACCAGGTAGCCACTCTTGTTGAACACGAACATTTATTTTACTTTATTCTGACTCCCACCAGACAGTTTTATTCGGCTGAGTGGCAGACCTTTCATAGTGCAGGGGTTGAAAGCTAAACACCACACAGAATAGAACATCAAACAGATAACACAGTGAACGTATTCTAGTTGGCTTATGGGATTTCTTAACGCCTATTTCCATGCGATTTATTCAGCCTCTAACACCTTCATATTCTCTTGTGTGTCATTGATGAAAATTTTGTCGATACTGAGTAGCTAAAGTTATGCCAAAGAATATGAAGCATCTCAAAGCCGGAGCAAGTCTATCAATTCCAGTTAACGCCAGACGATTTCATTCCCCTGATAGTGAGTCATAAAGGCCCGAATGTTACTGATATCGCAAAAAAAAAAAAAAAAAATCCTAATTTATTCCAGCTAAAGTGACGTGATTTAATCCTGTTCAGAATGAGTCACGAGAGCCTGAGAGTCAAGGCTTAAAATTCAAAATAAATCGCTAAGAGATGTTACGAAGTCTCCTGTGCCAACCGAGAATAAGGCTCTATATTTCAGATCACACAAATAACGAAATCTCTGCACAGGGGGGGAAAGTGAAACACATATTTATGGCATTTCTTTTATTTAGCAAATGTTAAAATCTCGTAGGGTTTCATATCATCAACTATGGGTCGGCTGGGATGGGGGTATGAGGGAAGGAAGGGGGTAATGGGGAAGGGGTGGGGAGAGGGGAATTGGGGAGGGGGATAAGGGAATAAGGGAGGGGGATTTGGGGGAGTCAACATTTTCCCTAGCGTGAATGTGTCGCTTCTGATGCTTTGATTGTTAATTTGATTCTCACAGGTTCCCAAACAAACGGCCCGCGCCAATGGTGAAACCCGATCAGCCCAAGAACGTCCCTTCTTTTACTCGTGCTATCTCCAGACGACTCCATTCAGATCAGGAAAGCCTTATCGTAGTGATGGTGGTCAATAACTGATAAACTTAACCCCTTCCTTCGAAAATATCTTCCCTAATCTGCATTATAGTCATCTGGAGAATGCACGAGAATGTTAAAAAAAATGTCATCCTTGGACTGAAGTGGTTTACAAACTTGCGTACAAACATAAACAGACATACAACACCCTGAACACACCTGACCGGTATACTTTTAGTGCATTTATTAGTATTAGTATTATTACTGAACATTGCTTGAACAACAGGACTGCCCCTCGCCCGGAGACAGTGGACTGCCATGTAAACAAAGTCGCGTTCGAGTTGTAGGCCATGAAATCTACAGTCGAATGCTCGAATGCTGCGTTTATCATTTCCTCTTTTTACCTTTTCTCCTGTCATGTTATTGAAGATTATCCTCAGTTTCCATCCCATTAATAAATGATTTTGATGCCGTAAAACTGCACTGAGGATTTTCCTGTTTCGTAGCTTACAACTCGAATGATAATTTTCCAGAATATCGAATGGGAGGTTTGTGCGCATGGGGTTAAGGCATGGAGGGCGGCGAGAGGGGATTGAGGGAAGGGTGGGTGGAGGCGAAACCAAGATCTAAGATTTTATGCTTATTTTTTTTTAGATCTTGGGTGAGACCAGTGAAGGGGAAAGGGAGAGAGATTCCGACCTTATAAATCTCTCTCTCATACTCAAAAGCTTTAAGGTCAGGACAAAGAGTGCGGTGAGATGTGGTAATGTGTGAGATGCAGATGAATTTACAAGTTACAGCCGAAATATTAAACGCACCAAACGTCTACTGTCGATAATAAACACAGAGAATAATGACATATTCCACATTTGGTAATAGTGTCATAAATCTGGTTCCTGCATTTATAAATACACATTCTTGCAAAGACTCAAGTATCAGTATCCTCGGCTGTAATTTGCTTATAATGAATGTGTGTGATGAAGTGTAACGTTGGTTTCCGCGGACACTAAGTGAAATATATTACTGATGATTCATATTTCTCCACAGAACGTGATTGTATACATACCTAAATTTGCTAAATCAAAACAAAACGATGCAGCTTGCGAAAAGGGTCAATCATCCCAACAGAGGAACACACGGTTGTATCCTTAAAACCGAAACATGGAAGAAAAAGGGCAAAACAGTAAGTGGTGAGTATTCGGTCTGTAGAACATTGGGATAAATGTATTTCGCCTCTCGTACAATGGCATTCAAGCTAACCATATTTTATACTAAAAGCTGTTCCATCAGGACCATTTTGAGGATGACGAGGATGGGAGGGGAGGCAGACAAGGCCATGGTGCCAGGCTCTGCGCTGGAGGCACCACAGGTCTGCTAATGCTTTTATGAAATAAAGAAAATACAAACGTCGAAGTAGGATGAGGGATATGTTTAGATACGGATCTTATGTACAAAAATACATTTTTAGAAAAGACTGAATGTAGTTATTTTGGCTTTTCAGTGACAGAGTGTGAAGAGTAGTTTGAAAATAGTATCTTGCATCATTCGTCCCTTAATATACAACCAGAATATCTATCAGAAATAAGGACCTTGCTTGGCCTTTGTGTTTGTTAGTGTTAAGAATACATACAACCGTGGGAAAGAAGCAGCAGCGAGTGACATTAAACCTTCAACAAGCAACTAACAATTCGGCGACAGAGAGCGAAGCGAGACTGTACACAAGAAGCGTTCTGTTGGGGGGCCGAACGACGCTAATGTTTATATTATTATTGGACGAAATACTGGCGGGAGCGGCGTGACGTCATGTTCTTAACCCCTTGAACTCGAGAACGACTTAATTATTGCAGCTGCCACCAAGCATTTTGACTCAGCTTGCGTACGCCCTGTACTAGTGAAGAGGGTAATTATCTAACCCTTCCTCTGCTGCAGCTGCCGCCAAATATTATTCAGTTTTAGGATATCTAGTGGTAAAGGGGTTATTGATGGCTATATCTAATTCCTCCCTTTAGTGCAGCGGCCACAAATCATATTATTAGCCAGCTTTTAATAGGTCTGTAATAGCTAATGATGGCAATATCTAACCCCTTCCTTTATTTTCAGGCAGCTTATAAAGGGTCTGTGGTACTGGAGGGACTCACGATGGCTATAATACATTCTAACCTTCCCTTTCTTTGGCAGCTACTCCTAAACATTATAACTCTTTCTACCACCAGGCGAATTTTATCAGCTTATGAAAGGCGTGTTAGTACGATGCCTTCTCATTTTTATTTTTTCTAGCTCCACACGACTAAATTTACGCCAGAAAGTGCCTCTCGTAGTGAAGGGGTTCGCACGCCACTCCCTCGCTACCTGTATATACCTGGCCACCTCCAGACGCAGGTTATAAGAACAATTTGCCCGTAGCGTTTCCTCTTAATCGTTTACATTCTGCTTTCACTTCATGTTTTTTCCATTTCTTTCATGTTATCTTAGGACGATTTCAGTCAGCTTAAGTAAGAGTTTTGGCAGTGGAAGGGTTAATCAAAGCTACATCTAACTCCTTTAAATTGGAAAGTTCACCCTTACTAAAATCGCCTGTAGACAGCAAGAATAAAATACAAATACATTACATCGGATTGATAGGATTGTATTTTTCATTCTTGCTTTCTCCAAGTGACTCTGTTTT